>WNWU01000019.1:3130926-3164590 GCA_012654045.1 Ptyas mucosa | reverse complement strand
TATATAGATATATAGATATATAGATATATAGATATATAGATATATAGATATATAGATATATAGATATATAGATATATAGATAAAGAAACTTTTTCTGGGAAGGAATGAACTTCCAAGTATATCCCAGGGGTCAGCAATATATCCATCATCAAGACAGATAGTCCTTGATTTACAATTATTTGTTTAGTGACGGTTCGAAGTTAACAGCGGCACTGGAAAAAAAGTGACCTATGATCATTTTTCACACTATTGTTACAGCATCCCTGTGGTCATCTGATCAAAATTTGGACACCTGGCACATATATATGTGCCAAGTGTCCAATATATATACATATATTCATAGCAATAGCAATACTGTTCCATATTGCTTTACAGCCCTCTCTAAGTGGTTTACAGGGTCAGCATATTGCCCCCAACAATCTGGTTCCTCATTTTACTGACCTCAGAAGGATGGAAGGCTGAGTCAACTTTGGTCAGGATCGAACTTTTGGCAGTTGGCAGAGTTGGCCCTGCAATGCTGCATTCTAACCACTGCACCACCATGGCTTGTATGATGGTTGCAGTATCCCTGGGTCATGTAAATTGCAACCTTCTGACAAGCAAAGTCAGTTGAGTTAGTAAAAGAACTAATAACTCTGTTATTAAGAACTGCAGTATTCATTTAACAACTGGAGCAAGAAAAATGAGGCAAAAGTCACTTAACAACTGTCTTGTTTAGCAACAATATTTTGGGCAAAGTTGTGATCCTAAGTCAAGGACTACTTGTACTTCCCCATGACACTCACAATCTCCCATATTAAAATTAAATGTATTTTTACAATATTAAAAATAATTAGCCTTTAGTAAATAATGCTTGGATCTCATGACGTGCTAAGGTTAGATTAGTAAAATCTCATAAAATGCAAGGGTCATATGTTATTTTTAGTGACTGGTTGCCAACCCCTGGTATATCCTATCATATAAATTGATGCCATGTTTATGCCTCTTTAATTGCTATAATTTGGGCTTTTTAAAAAGAACTTGTATGATTTTCTATCAGAAGTCTCTATTCGTCTCCCAGAATTATGATCCAAAAATAATTTGTGTGGTCAAGATATGCAAAAGCTAATATTCAAATCTCATCCACCTAATCTTCATAAATGGATATTTGTATATAGACTAATTGTCCTTGCCTATGGGAAGTCCTACCTATTTATAAAGAAAGCTACCATTTGTAAATTACACTTACAAAATATCACACAAGTTATTTTTTGGATTGTCCATTTTAAGGAATCCATAATAAGTCTTAGTTGGTAATAGGTTCTTTTTTTTTTTAAATTTGATTTATATGCCGCCCTTCTCCTGAGACTCAGGGCGGCTTACAATGCGCTAAGCAATAGCCTTCATACTTTTATATATTTATACAAAGTCAGCTTATTGCCCCCACAAACTGGGTCCTCAATTTACCTACCTTAGAAAGGATGGAAGGCTGAGTCAACCTTGAGCCTGGTGAGATTCGAACCTGCAATAATTGCAGGCAGCTGGTATTAATAACAGGGTGCTTTAAACCACTGTACTACCAAGGCTCGTTTTGAAGGATCTTTGGTGCTCTCTGGGCATGGTTGTTTTCTTGCAGATATTTTGTTACCCAAACCTCATGTAATAACTTGTGTTGGAAGGAAAATCCATCTGGTTCAGTGTTGTGGCCTGCCAGCGGCCAGCAGAGCTGGCAGCAGATTCAGACAGTGAGGAGGTTGGGGAGGAACGTGGGCCAGTCCTGGAGTCTGGGGAAGGCTTGAACGAGGGCTCTGAGTCGGAGGCAGAGAGGGGGCCAAGGCCATCTGGTAGTTCTTTGCTGTCTCCGGAGTCTCCGGAGTCTGACATCAGTGAGACAGAAGAACAACGGGAGCCCGTTCCCAGTGTGAGCATGCACAGAGCTGCCAGAAGACAGGAACAATTAAAAAAAACAGGGTCAACTTGGGAGTAAGGCTTGCAGATGATTGGCCCCTCCCATAAGACATAAAAGAGAAGTGAACGGGACGTGAGCTTTTGCAGGAAGCAATTAGTTCATCTGATCAGTAAAAGGTTTGGGAAAGTTCCGTTTGACTCTGTGCTAAGTTTGGCCTTGCCCTGCGTGTAGTAATTAGTTCTCTGGCAGCATTCCAAGGAAGATAAGGTGGGTGTTTGTAAACACTTCCCTGAAAGACTGTTTGAGAAGCCTTTCAGACTGTGAGTGACAATAATTCACAGCCGAATGAATAAAAGAGGTTTGTCAGGACGAAGATTGTGCTGTATACTCGCTAAGGAAGCCTAGGTCAGAACATTCAGTTCCACGCTGGGAGAAAGACGCTGGAAATAAAATGGAGGCTAGAGGCTGATTGGAAAGAAGGATTCTGTTTATTGGTGAAAAGAACCTGCAGGGTTTGTGGTTCTGGGGCGGCTGACAAAATGGAATTTAGAGTGGATAGGTCTTTATACCTTGTGGATTCCTATGGGGTCATGTAGGAGTCATGGCTGCCTCTATAGGCAAAAGGTGTTTGTCCGAGCTAATTTTGTCAACCTTTTGTTTGTTGCTTATCTAAGTTTCTGTCTTGACCTAGTCTTTCTGAATGGATTACCAAATCTGCATTTCTAAAAGCTGGCCTCCTCAGTTTCTGCTTGGAGCAGGGAAACTGGGACTGGTTTCTGCCTCCCTTAAGGTGTGTTTTTTTTTTAATTTCTCCTTTAGGGGAAATATTCTATCCTGCCTTTTTGTTGTTGTTGTTGTTAGTTGCGAAGTCGTGTCTGACCCATCGCGACCCCATGGACAATGTTCCTCCAGGCCTTCCTGTCCTCTACCATCCTCTGGAGTCCATTTAAGCTCATTCCAATTGCTTCAGTGATTCCATCCAGCCACCTCATTCTCTGTCATCCCTTTCTTCTTTTGCCCTCAATCGTTCCCAACATTAGGCTTTTCTCCAGTGAGTCCTTCCTTCTCATTTAGTGGCCAAAATATTTCAGTTTCATCTCAATTCCTGGCAAATAGATGGGGAAGAAATGGAGGTTGTGACCAATTTTATTTTTCTGGGCTCCAAGATCACACCGCACATGGGGACTACAGCCAAGAAATTAAAAGACGCTTGCTCCTGGGGAAGAAAGCTATGACAAATCTAGACAGCATACTAAAAAGCAGAGACATCACCCTGCCAACAAAAGTGCGTATAGTCAAGGCTATGGTTTTCCCAGTTGCAATGTATGGCTGTGAAAGTTGGACCATAAGGAAGGCTGAGCGCCAAAGAATTGAGGCCTTTGAACTATGATGCTGGAGAAGACTCCTGCGAGTCCCTTGGACTGCAAGGCGATCAAATCGGTCAGTCCTAGGGGAGATCAAACCTGACTGCTCTTTAGAAGGCCAGATCCTGCCTTTTTAATATCCCCCAAAATATTTTATTCTTCTGGGGAGGTGGGGGGTCTTCCCACACTTGTTTGGGTAATGAAACATCTGCGAAGAAACAACCAAGTTCAGAGAGCACCAAGGATCCCTCATTTCAACTCTGAGCCAAAGAGATTCTCTTTTATGGGCAGCTGCTGTTTTATAGGCTGAAAGTCTGTTGAAGGCAGTATCTGGGAGAGGTGTAAAAGGCCAATTAACCCTCTACAATTCTGGCAGAGAGGTGATAACTTTATTGGCTTGATGCAAATAGGTTGAAGAAAGTTGCTTAAGCATGCATGGGGATTCTTATCTCTTATGACTTTGCTGGCCTTGCCTGTTGTAAATTTGTAGGGAAGAAAAGACTGGGAAAAGGGAAGTAATTCAGCAGTTCTCTTATCTGATCTGGCTTTGCTGGGATAGGATTTCCAAAGAAGTCGGAGAACAGGCCTTTGCATAACAAGCAGGGTACTTAACTTAATTAGCCTGTTAGATTGATTAGCAAAAGCCAGGCAAACTTGAACTTGCAAGCAGCTGAACAAGCAAACAAAAAGAAAGGAAAGCTAAACAAAACACCTACCTCTAAGACCACTTAGAGAGCCATATAAATGATCAAAGTATTTTTGCTTTAAATAAATCTTTTGAAGGTATCCAATTAAGAAAGCAGTTGATATTTGCAGTCCAAGTTTGCCTCTGCTTCCCACCACCCTCCACCCCACTCCTCGCTATTCTGTTACCCAGTCACATCAACCTAGACATTCTTTTCAGAAATCTCTCTGAAAATATTTATGTGTTTTTTTTTTTCATTTAAAATACACTGGGGACTTCTTCATATGTTGTTAGTTTTTTTAGGGTGGAAAATTCCATTACGTGATTTGAAAAGGTGAACGCGGAAGGACAATTGCCTCTTGATTGAATGTATGATATTAGGAAATGCAAGTTAAGGGTATTAAATGCAATGTCTCCCTCTTTGAAAAGAGCCAAATCCTGTTAGACGAAATATCCTTCTGGGTTCAGCTCCAAGTGGGGAAAAAGACACTGGAAACATGGAGACTGCTTGGAAAGATGGTTTAATGGTGGACAGGATCACATGGTTTGAGTTCCTGAACAGAAAAGGGCCGAGATGCAGCGAGTCCCCAGCTTTTATGCCCTCCTAGGCCCCTGAAAGAGTATTTTGATTGGTTGTCAGGCTCCCAGGGGGTGGGGATCTTAGCTAGCCTTGCTGGCTGATGTAATCTTCCCAGATGCCATGTGGTGAGTTTCTGTTGCTAGATGGGTCCTATTGTGTAAATTTCTGTTGCTAGATGGGTCCTATTGTGTTGCAGATGATGGTCCATTGACAAAGATTGAGTTTCTGCCTCTGGCCCATTGACAAAGGGTGGGGGTGGGGCAAGAATGTGGGAGCTGCTTCGTCTTTTAAAACATGCTTCTTCATTTCTCATCCAGGGAAACATAATATTCTGCCTTTTTAATATTTCCTAAAATATTTCATTTTTCTAGGAGAGGGTTGGCTGCTAACTTCCTACAGTCTAAAAAGAGCCAAGTCCAAAGAGCCAAGGTTATAGTTCTTAATTGAGGTCCCCTTTTCATTATGCTGACAAAGAAACCTGGAAATTTTAGAATCGTCAACCATGGCTGTCAAGTGGCATCAAAGCAGAGCAACTGTTTCAGGAAGGAAAGATGTTTTTCTATATTGCAGTTATGGTACAGGTAGTGCTCAACTTAAAATAGCACTTAGTGATAACACTTAAACTTATATACTGCTTCATGGTGCTTTACAGCCCTCTCTAAACGGTTTACAGAGTCAGTTAACTTTGAACCTGTCAGGATCTGTTATGGCCCATCAGCGGCCTGTGCGGATTGTAGCTGATTCTGACAGTGAGGAGGCTGGTGTGGTGCTGCGCCAGCAGCCTGTGCAGCTGGCGCTCGAGTCAGACAATGAGGAGGCTGGAGAAGATGTGGTGCCAGAGGCGGGGATTCAGCCAAGGCCTTCAGAATCTCCAGAAGCTCCTTTAAGTGAAAAGGACGAAGAGGAGGAGCCTCTTCTCGATGCATGGGTGCGCAGAGTGGCCAAAAGGCAGGAGTGGCTCCTCAGGAGGAGGTCTCCTCGAGAGTAAGGCTTGGGGCTAATTGGCCACTCCCTTAGCCTATTTAAGGAGGAACGCCAACTGAAGCAATTTGTCGGGAACAACTTTAGTTCACTTTACTTCACATCTGGATTCTCTGCAAATTGCTTCTGGGCTTTCTGCCAACCTTAGTAAGATTGTAATTACTTTATCTTTGGGTTCTTGTAGGCTGTTAGGAAAGTTTATTAACAGCCTTTGTTTTGAAAAAGACTGAGTTATTTTAGTAAATTAAGTTTTGTACAAACTTTGTGTGTGCTGTGTTCTTTGGGGCAGAACAGGATTGAACTGTTGTCAGTTTTGTTTTGTTTTTTTAATTTGATTTATATGCCGCCCTTCTCCGGAGACTCAGGGCGGCTTACAATGCGCTAAGCATAGTTGTCAGAATTAGCTTGCAATGCTGCATTCTAACTACTGCGCCATTATAAAATGTTTAGTGAACATTCGCAGTTACAACAACACTGAAAAAAGTGACTTATGACCATTTTTCACACTGAAGTTCATTGCAGCATCCCCATGGCCACATGATCAAAATTCAGATGCTTGGTCGCTGACTCATATTTATGATGATTGCAGTGTCTTGGGGTCATGGGATCCATTTTTGTGATCTTCTGACAAGCAGAATCAATGGAGAGGCTAGATTCAGTTAACAACCATGTTACTAACTTAACAACTGTAGTGATTCACTTAACAACTCTGGCAAGAAAGGTGGTAAAATGGAGAAAATTCACTTAACAACTGTTTTGCTTTAAGCTGTCAGAATTATTCATGACTGGGAACACATGGTAACAAGGTTAGCCAATGAATAGGCATAGCAACTAAATCAGCCAATTGGTAGCTGAGACAGACTGGAGCCAGGGCGTGTCTTAGTCTGCAGCTTCTGAGTCTGTGCAGAGAAACGAAACTGAAAACAGTGTGTTTTAAGTTCTGAGCTGTGAAGCTGTGTGTGTGAACTTGTCTGCTGATCTCTGCTGAAATGAAGCTAACTGTTCTCTCCTGCCTTGTGTTGTAACTGCTACTATGAGAAGAATCTATATTTATATTGTAAATATTTCATCTGTTATTATGTATATAAAGAAGTTAATCAATCCAGCTGAATCAGTTTATCTGTGTGTGTTTCTAGATTTGATTTTGCAAGAAACTCAATGAGCTCAATTGTGGTTGTAAGTTGAGGACTACCAATATATGCACAACCAATTTATTCTCTGCTCTGTTAAGCCTTGTAAAGTTTTAACATCACTTGAAGGTTCATGTGCCCAAGCCTTTGGTTAAAGTTGGCTGCTCTATCTTTTGCTGTTTTTACTTCTTGGGATCCTATCTTGTGTCAAATTGTTTTCATGTATTGGAATTTCATGCATTTTTTATGCCTTTCTCTGCTTTGGACTTTTTAAAAAATAGATGAAAAAGAAGTCTCTTGTTTTATAAAGAAATGAATGTACTTTCTTCAAACTTTCATAGGCCAGATCTTTAAGAGGGGAAAGAGCCATTAATGAGATTTCACTGTTTTTTTAAAAAAAAAAACTAGTGTTCTTAATTTTCAGCAGTTGTTTTTCCAACATAATATGGAAGAACAGCATTGACAGAAAGTATTTCCCTAGTGGTTAAAGGTAGGCAGCAGTGATGGATTTCAAATTTTTTTACTACTGGTTTTGTGGGTGTGGCTTGGTGGGCGTAGTATGGCTTGGTGGGCGTGGCTTGGTGGGCATGGCTTGGTGAGTATGGCAGGGGAAGGATATTGTAAAATCTCCATTCCCACCCCACTCCAGGGGAAGGTTAATGCAAAATTCCCATTTCCTCCCAATCAGCTGGGACTCAGGAGCCAGAGAATAGATGGGTGCGGGACCAGTCAGAGGTGGTATTTACCAGTTCTCCGAACTATTCAAAATTTCCACTACTGGTTCTCCAGAACTGGTCAGAACCGGCTAAATACCACCTCTGGTAGGCAGGGAATTAGGGAGAGATGCCGAGGTGGGTTTCAGCAGGTTCTGACCAGTTCTGGAGAGCCAGTAGCAGAAATTTTGAGAAGTTCAGAGAACCGGTAGTAAAAATTCTGACTGGCCCCACCCCCATCTATTCTCTGCTTCCTGAGTGCCAGCTGATCGGGAGGATATAGGGATTTTGCAGTAACCTTCCCCTGGAATGGGGTGAGAATGGAGATTTTACAGTATCTTTCCCATGCCACACCTACCAAGCCACGCCCACCAAGCCACACCATGCCCACCAAGCAACACCCACAGAATCGGAAGTAAAAAAATGTGAAACCCACCACTGGAGAGATGTCATGGTATGTGGGAAAGACTTTGGGAGACAGGAGGAAAAGCCACAGACTAGACACCAGTCAGATAAATGGCAGCTGAATCGGGGGGGGGGGGAAATTGTAACTATGGGAAGGGAGAGAAGTACTTTCAGACTTGCAAGATTCTGTTAATATAACCTTAGAATAAAATTAGAGCCAGTACTTCATATACCTCTTGTCTAAATTACATCACAGGGGTGACAAGAGGAACTTTTAAAACATGCTTATACAATTATTAAAAACATGAGGTTATGGTTTGGGTCTGTTTTTGGAGGGAAAGGGGTCAGTGGTAGAATTCACTTTTTTTTACTACCGGTTCTGTGGGCGTGGCTTGGCTTGGTGGGCATGGCTTGGTGGGCGTGGCAGAGGAAGGATACTGCAAAACCTCCATTCCCACCCCACTCCAGGGGAAAGATGCTGCAAAATCTCCATTCCCTCCCCACTCCTGAGAGAAGGATACTGCAGAATCTCCATTCCCACCCCACTCTGAGGCCAGCCAGAGGTGACATTTGCCAGTTCTCTGAACTACTCAAAATTTCCGCTACCGGTTCTCCAGAACCTGTGAGAACCTGCTGAATAGTACCCCTAAAAGGGTTAGTTCCCAAATTCCTGAAGTCACAGACTTGAGTCACTGATAATCATGCCGACCAAATTATAGGATGTGTTACATGCCTTTCCTCTGAAATTTTGGAAGGTAGTTTTATGCTGAATGGAGAAACAGCCCAACCAATCATAAGAAAGCTTTCTGTGATCCAAGGGAGAAAAAAAAGTAAACTGCATCTTCATTGGGCTATTGTGACATGTCCAAAAGAATTCTTGGACTGCTTTTTTTTTTACATCCTGATCTTATTGAGTTCCAAAAAGGTAGTTTGTAATTTGAGTGCCTTCTACACTGATCACAATAAATCAAATAGGAGGGACATCTGAGCTTTTGAGAAAGGGCTATATTTTTAAGTTAAAAAGGTTACAAAAGTCTTTTAAAAATAACAGTGATTGTTGTTGTTTTATCAGTGTCTATCTTCCCCAACATATATCCTTAAAGCACTACAAATCCCATTCTTTCTTGGCCGTTATCTCTATGATCAAAATGGTAGCTATTCCTGAGATCATTTACAAAATTGGGTGATCTTTAAATCAATCAATTGGCCTCTTTTGGAATAAAGCCTTGATTTGGACTTCCAGTGATCTTTTTTTTAAAAAAAAATGACACAAAGACCACAAGTTAACCCCTGGGATGGTTACACATTGCTTCACCCCAATGCTCAATCTGATTATTTTTGCGTGATTATCCTTCTCTGTCTTTCAAACCGTGCTTTCCCTTATCTATTTAGCACAACGCTTGCAGAAAGAAACTCAGCTCTGCTCAGGCTAGTGCTATGATTTAAGTGACTTTAAAATGTAAAAGTGCAGATGCTGCACTTCTTTCTGGAACATAAAATTGTTCAGAAATGTAGAAGTAGTTGTAAATTTGGGACAGCAAGAATTGGGGGCAGAGGAGAGATTTAGTTGGGTGTTTTCACATCTGGGGCAGATCACCATTAATCTTAGATTCTAAGGTGGCCTATTGCCCCTCTCCTGTTTACAACACAGTCCTTTTGAGCAGTTGCAAGAAGAGTTCCACATCCTTTTGAACCCTGATTCAGATGTCTTTGAGGATACCTATAAACCTCTCAAGTGCCCTCAACACCCTGTTGGAAGAAATATCCTTCGGAGTTCAGTTCCAAGGGGGGGAGAAAGACACTGGAAACATGGTGGCTGATTGGAAAGATGGTTTTTAATGGGGGACAGGACCAGGGTTTGAGATCCTGGGCAAAAACCCACATGTTTGAGAGCAGTGGTGGGATTCAAATAATTTAACAACCGGTTCTCTGCCCTGATGATTTCTTCCAACAACCAGTTTGCCAAACTGCTCAGAAAGTTAACAACCGGTTCTCCCGAAGTGATGTGAACTGGCTGAATCCCACCATTGGTTGAGAGAGAGGGAGAGAGGGGGAGAGAGAGAGAGAGAGAGAGAGGGAGGGAGGGAGGGAGGGAGAGAGGGAGAGAGAGAGAGAGAGAGAGAGAGAGAGAGAGAGAGAGAGAGAGAGATTTATACCTTCTGTTGGGATTTGAATTTGAGCTTGTATTCTGATTGGTTGTCAGTCTCCCATGAGATCATGCAGGGGTAACTTTGTAGGTTGTTTTTTTGTGAGTCCCAAGCTTGGTTGAGCCTTGGTTGGGCAATTCCTACTATGGCTCTGCCTGAAGGAGGTAGATCTTTGTTATGTAGAATAGAATGGCCCAGGCCGTAAGGGCCCATTGACAAAGATGGGAGGGGGCTGAGTTTCTGCCTCCCTTTTAGGGGAAATATTCTGCCCTTTTAATATTTCTTAAAATATCTCATTTTCCTAAGAGTGGGGTGGGTGTTAACTTCCTACAAACTCTTAGAGAGCTAACGACAAGATGACTGCAAAGAATATAAACCATTCAATTCCCCAGTCAGAATTGAAGAAGCTTCTGGGATGAGAAGTGAAACCTTTTCAAGAGGAAAAAAACCCAAGTCCAGTTGCCTTTGGGAAAAGCACTTTTGAGTATTGCACCAGGATTGACGTATGGTTGAATTATGGATGGACAACCTAGACCACAGGAGCCACCATGAGCTGCAGAGCCATAGGCAGCCTCATTCTCTTTTCTCAATGACCCCTGGGCCATGTAGGGCAGGCCAATAAGTAACCTGTTACCAAAAGTCAGTCAGCACCCAAATCTTGGGCTGATTTACCCAACAGTCTACAATAGATCACTGGGAGGAAGGAGAAAAACTTGTGGTCCCCTTCTACCCAATGACCTTACTCAAGATTGCAAGGGGGAGTGGGACAAATATTTGTGAGAATTTGCGTTTTCCCAAATGAAAGCAACTGTGTGCATAGAATGTTGACCTTGATCTCCCAAATGATCGAGTTAAGTAGTAGCACTTTCCATGCCTTAAAAGGATTCTGTTGTGACCTAGGTTACTGAGTCATTACAATACACAATTAGTCCCAAACAAACCTATTTTATTGTAACAGCTGAGAATTACGTTTATTCCCAGCTGAGTCCCAATTAGTTGCAAAACAAGTCCTTTGGAAGAAGTCCTTCGGGATAATCACCAACCTTTATCTTCTTTGACACCCTGCCAAAGGCCTTACTTGGCAAAGCCCCACGAAATTCAGAAACAAACAAGAGATGCCGACTGGAAACAGAGTTAGCAATGTTGCTTTCCTGCAAAAGGCCCAAGTGCCTTTGTTTCTCTTTTAAGCCTTATGGGAGGGGCCAATCATCTCCTGGCTTTACTCCTGAGTCATCCCTTTTGCTTTAGTTGCTCTTGCCTCCTGGCAATTCTGTGCATGCATGCATTAGGAACAGGCTCCTCCTGTTCCTCTGCCTCTCTGCTGTCCGTCTCTGGGGGCTCTGGAGTCCGCTCATCGCTCCCAGATGGCCCTGGCCCCATCTCTGCCTCTGCCCAGGCCTTCCCCAGACTCCAGGACTGGCCCATGTTCCTCCCCAACCTCCTCACTGTCCGACTCCGCTGCCAGCTCCATAGGCTTCTGGCGGACCACAGCAGATTCAGAGGTTCCTGATCCTGGAAAAAAAAATATGATTATTTTAAATATCCATTAAGATTAAAGAGTGAATTACTTAAAGCAAGTCTCTCTGCAGAAGCCTGAAGGATGTTGAACTCCTTTAATTCATGAATAGCAAAGAGGATGTCTAAAACGGCTCTAATTCCTGCCTCTCTGAAACTCGTCCTGTTTAAGACTTGTAAAATGCTCCCCAAATCTTTCACAAATGTAACGGCTGCAGATTTATGAAACATCCTTCATTGGCAGTCTGTATTAATCTGCTCTATAACTCTGCAGCCTGTCTTAGCTTGCACTGTAAGGGGAGCCAAGGTGGGCATGACCTATTATATCCAGAACTTGCTCATCCATGGGCCAATGGTTTCCAGCTCTCATTTCACAGCGCCTGATGCCTTGGGAGCAGATGTCTGTTGCCAATGAAGCTGAACTGAAATTTCCACCTACCACTAAGTTAAGTCAGCACAGCTGCCAGGAGCTCTTTTATATTCCTATTTTTCCAGGTTTGTTTAGGTGTTGTCATTGTGAAGTCAGGTCCGGGTGTAAAGTAGATTGAAAGCAGCAAATCAAAAGAAGGGTCGTTTTTATCCCACTCGGTGGACATGTATAAAAGTTAGAAAACTTTGGGTTCAAATACATGTAGGAAGTTAGCACCCACCCCTCTGCTAGGAAAATGAGATATTTTAGGAAATATTAAAAAGGCAGAATATTTCCCCTAAAAGGGAGGCAGAAACTCAGCCCCCACCTCCCACCTTTGTCAATTTGTGAGCCGAGATGGCGCAGTGGTTAGAGTGCAGTACTGCAGCTACTTCAGCTGACGGCTAGTTCAGCAGATCAGCGGATCAAATCTCACCGGCTCAAGGTTGACTCAGCCTTCCATCCTTCCGATGTGGGTAAAATGAGGAGCCAGGTTGTTGGGGGCAATATACTATATAGTATACTGTCTTTGGTGTAAGCCGCCCAGAGTCCTCGGAGAGTGGGCGGCATAGAAATATGACTAATAAAAATAATAAAATAAATGGGCCATTAAGGCCTGAGCCAGTCTATTCTACATAACAAAGATCTACCTCCTTCAGGCAGAGCCATATGGTGCATAGGTGCACCAGCATGCCTACCGTCCCTGTCCTAATATTCCTTTTTTATTTACTCTTTTCATGTTTTCAAATTATGTTTATACTTTTACCTGTTATCTTATATATGCTTGACAAATAAACTTATGATTATGATTATAATAGGAATCCCAAAGCCTTTTCATTACATCATCACCCAGCAAGGCTCAACCAAGCCTAGGACATAGACAGCCTACAAAGATACCCCTGCATGGCCCCATGGGAGTCTGACAACCAATCAGAACACAAGCTCAAATTCAAAGCCCAACAGAAGGCATAAAACCCAGGTACTCTCAGCATCTCTGCCCTTTTTTTGTCCAGGATCTCAAGCCATGTGATCCTGTTCATCAATAAACTTTCTTTCCAAGCAACTTCCATGAATCCGGTGTCTTTTCCCCCACTTGGAACTGAACCCAGAGGATATTTCTTCCAACATACATAAAGTGATTCAGAGGATGTTCAGTTTCAACTTTCTCATATTTTAAAGATTAACCTTTGGTTGAAACCAGAACTTTTCCTCCTGGGACGGGCAGATACAAGAGTTAGAAAAAAGTCACGGAGCACTGTTTTTATATATGATGACTGCAGCGCGATTATTGTTTGCACAAAAATGGAAAGATCTGGCAATGCCTTCAGTAGAAGAATGGTTGGTGAAGATGACAGAACTTGCTGAAATGGCTAGATTGATTTGTTTGATTAGAGAAAATGCAATATCTACATTTATTGGTGACTAGAAACCCCTTAGGAACTTTTTGCATTAAAAAAAATGAACTCATGAGTTATAGTTTTGATAAATAGACTGGATAGATTATAGAAAGAAGAGAGTCATAATGTAACTTGAGAGAGAGAGGATAAAATATAATTATACTTATAAAATATGTGAAGATCAGAAACCAATGTCAGGGTTCCAAGTAACGCCCCCAACAGAAATAAAACTCCAAGGCAGGCATCTTTCTTAAAGTTCCATTTTATTAGAGAAGTCATATTGGCACATCTCAGAAAACCCGAATCTGAAAGGCCCCCACCCAGGTTTTCCCCACCCAAAGGAAAGTTCAAGTCCCTTCCCCTGCACCCACATATCCATCACAAGGCCCAATCAGGTCACCGTCCCAACTGGAGTTGTTTCCCAGTCACACCTCTCCAGGTACAGGCCGAACGTCCTTGACTCCCAGGGAAAAGAATGTTGTTATGGCTATACATCTCACTCTGCCTCCAACCCCCTCCCATTTCCCACAGCATGCCCATCCACCAAGTGTGGCAGCCCTGAAGATCCAAAGTAAAAGATGGCCTCCAGGGCTGACAACCACTTTGTATCTTTCTTTATATTCTATTCTACCTTTACTTTTTCTTTTGGCACTTTAACTCTCTCTCTCTCCCTCATACACTCTCTCTCTCTCTCTCTCTCTCTTTCTTCTCTTTCATTCTATTTTTATTTGTAGCAGTTCTTACCACTGTTAAAACTTTCAGTAAAAATATATTAAAACAGAAATGAAACTGGACCATATTTGAATATGGGAACTGGGAAGTCTTTTATATATGTCTTAAGCTGAAAACCAACCAGGTGACCAAGTAGTTACCAAGATGAACTAGAATATTCTTTTTCACCTTAAGTTTTGTGTGGGTGTGTCAGTTGTTTGGGAGGCAGCCTGTGAGACATCCTTACTCCATCTCTTGATGGAATCGTGAGGCTACAAATCTATATTTATTTGCAATATTTATCAGAGGGCAAATGTACCTTTTACTTTATTTTACCCTGTTTCCCCTAAAATAAGACCTCCCCGGATAATAAGCCCAATTGGGCTTTTGAGTGCATGCGCTAAAATAAGCCCTCCCCGAAAAGAAGCCTTCCCCGAAAATATTTAAGCGCATGCGCAGCCGGTCCCCGCCATTTCCTCGGGTTAGGGTTAGGGAGGCAGAGGTGGAAATCAGGGAAGACGGCAAGAGGATCCCCATCTTGTTCCACGCATCCCAAAATAATAAGACCTCCCCCCCAAAAATAAGGCCAAGCGCTTATTTCGGGGTTCAAAAAATATAAGACAGGGTCTTATTTTCAGGAAAACATGGTATTTGTGTGCATAGGCTCCCAGATTCAGTTTTTGACATATTTAGTTTTAAATACAATGAGGGGGAGGAAGGGGCTTGCTGAGAACAGGCCATTTAATCATTGCCAATTTGAATAGGTTTTCAATCAGTATACTATCCAGGTCTGTGTGTTAGAACATAGAATAATGAGGTTGGAAGGAACCTTGGAGGTCTTCTAGTCCAACCCCCTGCTCAGGCAAGAGACCCTATACCAGGGGTGGGCAGTTGTGGCTCTTTTACAACCTGTGGACTTCAACTCCCAGAATTCCTGAGACAGCTTGGCTGTCACAATTGTGGTGAGCCATAATTGCCCATTCTGCTCAAAAAGCCATCCAGTCTCTTCTTAAAAACCTTCAGTGATGGAGCACCCACAACTTCTGGAGGCAAACTGTTCTACTAATTAATTGTTTTTACTGTCAGGAAATGTCTCCTTAGTTCTAGGTTGTCTCTCTCTCTCTCTCTTCTACCCATTCTTGTCCTGCCCTGAGGTGTTTTGGAGGATAGGTCAACCCTTCTTTTCCAGAATATCCCCTCAAGTCTTGGAGACAGCTATCATATCACCTCTAGTCCTCCTCTTCATTAGACTAGACATACTTATGATGACCTCTAGAATTCTTAGCAATAGCCCTGATGGCCAGAGAGTTCTGGAAATAGATGTCCATACATCTGAAGGGCACCCAGGTGACAAAAGCAAGACTAAGTAATAGGTGCTGAAATTCATATTTTTTTACTACCGGTTCTTGGGCGTGGATTGGTGGGCGTAGTGTTGTTTAGTGGGCATGGCAGGGAAAGGATACTGCAAAATCCCGATTTCCTCCCCACTCCTGCGGGAAGGATATTGCAAAATCTCCATTCCCACCCCAATCTGAAGCCAGCCAGAGGTGGTATTTTCCAGTTTTCCAAACTACTCAAAATTTCTGCTGCCGGTTCTCCAAACTGCTCAAAATTTCCACTACCAGTTCTCCAGAACCTGTCAGAACCTGCTGGATTTCACCCCTCGAGCTGCTCCACAATGGGGTAGGTTCTCATCTTATTTTATCAAGTTGTATCACACTTCCAGAATATCTCATATTTATCTGAAAACACTACTGGAACTACTTGCAAGTTTATGTTTCTAAACTTTATAGAGCATCCCTATTTTACAGAAAGTCCATAAATCTTTGTTGATTTACAACCTGAACTTAAATATATAGTCATATTGCTATGTAAATGGATTTTTTTCCCTAAGTTTTCCCTGGGTTGTAACTCTAAGAAAGAAAGAGTGATTTCCGCTTAAAAAAAAGTCTGGGGCAGTTTTTTGGACATGTGCGTATTTTACTTGACAGATTGCCCCTGCAAAGACACAATTACAACTTTACAGTCTCACAATATGTACTTAATTTCAAAATGGATCAATGTCCACAAAATTATACACATAAATAACACATTCATTAAAAGACACTTCCTTTTTCTTTTCCTTGTTTGTCTCATTAAGTTAGGGAGGAAAAGAATACCCCTTGGCAATCATTTCTCTAAGAGGGTTTTCACTCATCTTAGCTTCTGGCTTAGCCATGATTTAGAAAGAACAGTTCAGCAATTTTATGATCTCCCTGTCAATATTTCACTGCTATTGTCCTCCCAACCAAACCTTATTTATGCTGATATTTGAACAAGGCTTTGTTAAGCCTTATAGGGCCACTAAATTATTGCTAGGGAGGAAAAGACAGTTACTAAAGAAACAACTAAATAATGTTCTACAACACTTGATCTACTAAGCTGTTGTGGCGAAAAGTGTTGTAGATGTTTCTCAGGAACTTGTGCTCTGGGCCAATAAAAAAAAATCTCACAGCATTGTGGGAAAGCCAATTAAAATTATTATTATGAAAATGAATTATTGACATAGTGGTACACTATAGAAGGGTTCAGGTAGAGGGAAGGTTAATATATATGAGTAGAAATTCCCTAAGACATTAAAGGACAAAATTCAGGGGTGAAATCCAGCAGGTTCTGACAGGTTCTAGAGAACTGGTAGTGGAAATTTTGAGTAGTTCAGGAAACCGGCAAATACCACTTCTGGCTGGCCCCAGAGTGGGGAGGGAATGGAGGTTTTGCAATATCCTTCTGCTTGGAGCGGGGTTGGAATGGAGATTTTGTAGTATCCTTCCCCTGGAGTGGGGTGGGAATGGAGATTTTGCAGTATCCGTTCCCTGCCACACCCATCAAGCCATGCCCACAGAACCGGTAGTAAAAAAAATTTGATTTCACCACTGACAAAATGGAATTATGGTTTGAAATTCTAGTACTAAAAAAGGAATTGAATCAAGCAAAAAAGAAAAGACTAGATTAAAGCTAAATTAGAACATCTGTAATAGGGTTAAACAGGCAAGGTAGGACAAAATTTGATAATTAGGGGCCTGGAGACTAAAATATATGAAGAATGGTTGCAGGAATTGGGTATGGCTAGTCTAGAGAAAAGAAGGACTTGGATGATATGATACCAGTGTTCCAATATTTGAGGAGCTGTCACAAAGAAGAAGGGGTCAATCTATTTTCCAAAGCCCCAGAAGGCAAAACAAGAAACGATGGTTGGAAAGTAATCAAGGAGAGAAGCAACCTAGAACTAAAGAGAAACTTCCTAACAGTGAGATCAATTAACCAATGGAGTGGCTTGCCTTTAGAAGTTGTGGGTGCTTCATCACTGGAGGCTTTTAAGAAGAGACTGGGCAGCCACTTGTCTGAAATGGAATAGGCTTTCCTACTGTGAGAAGCCACTCCCCTCCCAGAAGAATGAAGTATTTTGAGAAATATTTAAAAAGGCAGAACATTGTATTTCCTTTAAAAGAGAAATAGAAATCTTAAGGGAGACAGAAACTCAGCCTCGGTTCCCTGCCCCCCCCCCCCAGCAGATATTTGGGGCCCATTAAGAAAGACTGGGCCAGCCTATCTACAAGACAAAAGACCTTCAGCCTCAAGATCCAAACCAGGACAAAGCTATTAAAACACAATAGGAATTACCCAACACCCTTTCAGAACACAAGCCTCTTCATTACATCATCACCCAGCAAGCTTCAACCAGACCTGGGAGCTCAGACAACCTCAGCTATGCAGCTATGACCCCTGCATAGCCCATGGGAATCTGACAACAACCAATAGAATACATATTCTTGCACAGGAGCAGGAAGTTCAAATGCAAAGCCCCAGAGAGAGTATAATTACCCCTCTCTCTCTCAACTCCATGTGGTCAGCTGCACTAGGACCATGTGCTTGATGGTTCTGCTCCATTAAACCATCTTTCCAATCAGCCTCCAGTGTCTTTCCCCCTGCTTGGAACTGAACCAGATGGAAATTTCTTCCAGCACTACTTGAGCAGGGGGTTGGACTAGAAGACCTCCTCCAAGGTCCCTGCTAACTCTATTATTCTGTATTCTGAATGTAGATGCACAATAATACAGTTCTACAGAAATCTACTCAGGAGTATAAAGAATTCCTTCAGAGATTTGGAAGTGCATTGCAGCAATTTTTTTTTCCTGCTACCCGATCCATCTCTGGATGAAGGTTAAAGAGAAGAAATCATTTGCAGAACGGATGAAGGTTGCATTCACTTTTTAAATATACAAGGTCACCAATGTATGCAGCCATACATATCTGAGCTGAGAAATCCAGACTCTCCAGATGACAGCCAAGAGTTAAGAGTTAGTCTTATATCATTTCGAGGCCAGCTGGTCATCTAGGTGTTTACAGCTCAAGTACCCATTTAATATAATTATATACGAGGGCTGCTTCAGAGCATGTGGAGTCCAGACATAATAGCAATTGGCTACAAATTAAGCAAAATACATTTTTTTTCCTAGGTTCCTATAAGCCAACTTTGCAAAGCCACTATGAAACAGCAGAAGAAGGTGCAGCTGCTTTAAAATATTCCCAAAAGTGGCTAAGTGCAAACTCATCCATGCTTCAAGTCACATTTTGCCCCTCAAATCTGGATCTCTGCATAGCCCCGTTACGTAGCAATAGCAATTAGACTTATCTACTGCTTCACAGTGCTTTACAGCCCCTCTATAAGCGGTTTACAGAGTCAGCATATTTGCCCCCAACAATCTGGGTCCTCGGAAGGATGGAAGGCTGAGTCAACCTAGAAAATATACTGTTTCTGATGCCAATATGTTTATAATAAAAGCTGCAGCTTAAGGTGGTACATAACCTTCCCATCTTAAATTGGATATTTCTGACTCTTTGTGTGATCTATCATGCAATAACTAAAATATAGGTAAATAAGAAGAATGAATAAATAGGCTTTCATAAAATCATCTGCAACACATCAGATCTACCTGGCTAATATTTTGTAATAAACCTGACACAGATCAAGATGCTTAAAAATAATTCCCACTGGAGGGATCTATAGTGACCACTGAAATAAATAACAGGTTATTAATAAACAACGCAGACCTGTTCAGAATACAGTGTCACATTGATCTCAGGTTGGAAAACTTTGAATTCCCAAATACGATGGCAAAAAGGTTAGCTATCGCTGTCCTATGCCATTCCAGACAAATGGCTGTCCATTCTTAAAAGCCTCCAGTAATGGAGCACCCACAACTTCTGGAGGCAAGCTGGTCCACTGGTTATTCTCACTGTTAGGAAATTTATCCTTCTAGGTTGCTTCTCTCCTTGATTACGGTAGTTTCCATCCATTGTTTCTTATCCTGCCTTCTGGTGCTTTGGAAAATAGATTGCCTTTTGGTGATTTGGAAAATAGCTTGCTTCTTGTGGCAGCCCCTCAAATGGTGGCAGCCTGGTGGCGCAGTAGACTAAAGCATGCAATTCACATTCAGCTGCCTGCAATTACTGCAAGTTCAAATCTCACCAGGCTCAAGGTTGACCCAGCCTTCCATCCTTTCTAAGGTAGGTATAATGAGGACCCAGATTGTGGGGGCAATAAGCTGACTTTGTATAAATATACAAAAGTATGAAGGCTATTGCTTAGCGCATTGTAAGCCGCCCTGAGTCTCCGGAGAAGGGCGGCATATAAATCAATTTTTTAAAAAAAATACGTTAGAACACTGCTATCATGTCACCCCTAATCCTTCTTTTCATTAGACTAAACAATTCCTGCAATCATTCTTCATATGTTTTAACCTCCAGC
Source organism: Ptyas mucosa (assembly GCA_012654045.1). Classification (NCBI taxonomy): domain Eukaryota; kingdom Metazoa; phylum Chordata; class Lepidosauria; order Squamata; family Colubridae; genus Ptyas; species Ptyas mucosa. Next base: position 3,144,877 of record WNWU01000019.1, on the reverse strand, counting down.
CCCCTAATCATCTTTGTTGCTCTTTTTTGTACTTTTGCCAGAGTCTCTACATCTTTTCTTTTAATAATAAGGTGATCAAAACTGGATGCGGAAATTGCAATTGCGGAAAATTCGCTATTTTCCAAAAAAAATTGTCTCTTAGGATGAATAGAATTGATTGAAGGAGATTAAGAAGCTGTAAGTTAATAAATTAATCAGTTACAGTGATCCAACATTCAAGCCCTATTTATGCAAACAATGTTCAGACTTGCTTCCTTTTTGTTTTCCTTCTGTCCCTACATAACAGATGCCACTTTTTTGAGACGACTGGCCTGTTAGCATATGTTCTTGTTTTTACAAGGATCAGATTGTTCTTATCTTCCTTTTTGCTGCCAGCGTGAGATTTAAGTCTTATCCTCCCAAAAGGCCAGCTTGTTTGTTTCTTTAAAAGGCCAAGCCTATCCTTCTGTGTTCGTGGCCATTTTTTGAGTGGATGCCAAGCTCCGCATCTGCCAGCTAAGAACAAATGAAAGCTATTGTTATTTGACACTGAATTCGCATTCTCTATAGACCGTTCACCAAACACACCTAATCCAGCCAAATCTTCTCAGTGGTTCTGACATCACACAATCAAAATAAATCTAAAATTAGACTCTAGAGCAGGGGTTTCCAAACTCATTGCCAAGAGCCTTTGCCTCCTTCCTCTGGGACATCCTATGTATCCCAAGATCAGGGGTGGGCTTCAAAAATTTCAGCAACGGGTTCTCTGCCCAGTTGCTGGGTGGGTGTGGCCATGTGGTCGTGGCCTAGTCGGCCTCCTTGCCCTACCGGGAAGGGCATTTTCACCTTCCCCAAGCTCCAGAGGCTTTACTTGAGCCTCTGGGAGAGCAAAAGCTGCCTCCCCTGGGCTCCGGAGACTCTCCGGAGGCCGGAAATGAGCCTGTTTCTGGCCTTCCAGAACTTTTGGGAGGCCTGTTTTCCCCCCCTCCCATGTGGAGACTCCTGGGAGGGGCAGAGTGGGTGGGGCCAACCAGGGATGGGATTTGAAGGTTCTCTGAACCAGCCATAACGTTAGCTACAGGTTCTCATGAACCCGGGTGAACCCTTAGCAGCCCACCCCTGCCCAAGATCCTTGCCTCAGGAGAATACTGACAAGACTTCAGATGGCCTGGGGTTATAGAGAAGAGGGGATTGATTTATTCTTCAAAGCACCAGAGAGCAAGGCAAGAAACAACAGGTGGAAGCTCATCACAAGGAGATCAAACCTAGAAGTAGAGAGAACCCTTAATCAATGGAATAGCTTGCCTACCAGGTGCTCTATTGCTGGAGATTTTCAAAAATAGATTGGACAACCATTTGACCAGGATGGTATTAAGGTTTCCTGTCTTTTTTTTAATTATTATTATATTTTTATTTTATTTTTAATATACATCCATATAGTATGTGGACAGAGTTGGTTCTGGGTATCATTCATATTAATCCAATTTGCAGTAACAATATTAGTTATCTCTATCACATTTTATCAAATTTAAGTAATCCTCATTATATTGTTTAAATATACATAAACAAATAGTTTAGATAAAGACCTCGTCTTTATCTCTATTTTCATCTATATCTTTCTTGTTCAATCTAAACATTTCTCTATTTTGTATAGGTAAAGTTATTTCTGGGTATCATTCATATTAATCCAATTCACGCTAACAATGTTAGTGATAACTATCACATTTATCAAGTTTAAGTAATCCTCATTATATTATTTAAACATACATTTTAAAAAATGCCTAACGTGTGTAAACTTCTAATTTTTCTATTATTTTTATTCATTCTATAAAAAATTATATTCTAATATTTCCCCTATCTAATTTTATTTCTTGCCTCTTTCAGCTTACAATCAGGCTACTTTAATATTTAAAGGGCAATTCTTTCTATCCATCATCTCTTCTCCTCTTTAGTGCTTCAATTCTTATCCATTTTTTAATTCTCCTCCCGATTAATCGATGGAATAGCTTGTCTATGGGAGTTGTAAGTGCTCTATTGCTGGAGATTTTCAAAAAAAATAGACTGCACAATCATTTGACCAGGATGGTATTAAGGTTTCCTGTCTTGAACAGGGAGTTAGACTAGAAGACCTCTGAGGTGCTTTCTGGCCCTATAGTTCTAAAGCTCTAGGGGTGAACTTGTGGTTTTCTCATGGTTGATAAACTGCAGCTCCTAGGAGTCCTAGCCAGCATGTGAATAGTTAATAGTGAAGAAAATTGAGAGCTATACTCAGTGGTGGGATTCAGCCAGTTCACACCACTTCGGGAGAACTGGTTGTTAACTTTCTGAGCAGTTTGGCAAACTGTTTGTTGGAAGAAATCATTAGGGCAGAGAACCGGTTGTCAAATTACTTGAATCCCACCACTGGCTATATTTCAGCATCATCTGAAGAATCCCTGGTTCTTCCCTTCCTTGCTTATAGGATGAAAAGATGAAAGCAAGATGTGACAGTGAATTTGTAGCTTGGGTCAAAGAACAACAGTTCTTTATTGCTTAGGCTGAAGACGGTAGATCTGATAGCAACTGGGCATTGCCATTCATTCCAACATCCCAGGGTTTATAACCAGCCCTCTTAATAAATATATCAGAGGTGGCTATCAAAATAATATAACAGCATGATAAATTGTTCTGTGTCGGTAAAAGTTTGTTCATTCACTGGCATTCTGTCTGCTTGCCTAGAATCAAACTAGAAGTGCATTTCTGCCTGCTAATACAGCGATCTGGAACCACTGCAGACTTATGTATTTCCACACCAGCAGCAAGGATATGAATGACGCATTACTGTGATAAAGAGGCCAGCTCTATCCAGACCTCATCTCAACTAAACTGTAATGGAAGCAAATTTGGCCCACTTGTGTCCAGTAACCTTCCCTCTCTTCTTCTGATTGAGCTATAAGAAGACATTCAATAATTGCTACTTCCATGTTTAATTAAATAGTACTTGCAATCTATACTTTGTCGTTAGTTGCGAAGTCATGTCCGACCCATCGCAACGCCATGGACAATGTTCCTCCAGGCCTTCTTGTCCTCTACCATCCTCTGGAGTCCATTTAAGCTAACACCTACTGCTTCAGTGACTCCATCCAGCCACCTCGTACTCTGTCATCCCATTCTTCTTTTGCCCTCAATCTTTCCCAGCATTAGGCTCTTCTCCAGTGAGTCCTTCCTTCACATTAGGTAGCCAAAGTATTTGAGTTTGATCTTCAGGATCTGGCCTTCTAAAGAGCAGTCTGGGTTGATCTCCTCTAGGACTGATCTGTTTGATCTTCTTGCAGTCCAAGGGACTCTCAGGAGTCTTCTCCAGCACCATAGTTCAAAGGCCTCAATTCTTTGGCGCTCAGCCTTCCTTATTCGCAATCTATGCTAGAACTACCAACTTTCACAATCTATACTAGAACTACCCAATTTGGGTCTGCCAAACTCCAAACTATCTCTATATAGCAGTAAGGAGACACAGAAAGCTGTATTGTTGTGTGGTTGTCTGAAATTTTGCAGCCTAAACTACAGAGTTTAGATCAATAGACAACATCTGTTATGGCTAGTTCAAAGAAGACACCTACAAAGCAGTGATTTCGAAAACTGGCTTATTTAAAATAACCATGACAAGCTTTGCTTTAGTAAAAGTGGATATTTTAAAACTTTTCCAGCCATGCAGCCAAAGGAAAACAATAGAGGACAGGCAGAAGAGCTGGAGTGGGGCACTCTAAGACATGTGAACTTCAGCTCCCAGAATTCCCCAGCCAGCCTTGAAGCTCCCACGTCTTAGAATTGCAAAGTTGGAGAAACACTTATTTATAGTGTAGGAAGTTAGCACTCACCCCTCTCCTAGAAGAATGAAATATTTTAGGAAATATTAAAAAGGCAGAATATTATATTTTCCTGGATGAGAAATGGAGAAACAGGTTTTAAAGACAAAGCAGCTCCCTGCAGTTTCCTGACCCTCCTCCCTTTTTCAACGGGCCAGAGCAGGGGTGAAATGTAAAATCTGTTACTACCGGTTCTGTGGGCGTGGCTTGGGGGGATAATGTGATGGTGGGCGTGGCCAACTTTTTTAAAAAAAAACTTTTCAAAGCATTTTTTCTAATGCTTTGAAAAGCCTCTCTGCCAATCAGGGAACTCAGCTGGGATCGTCAGAGACTTTTCAAAGCATTTTTTTTACCACTTCTTCGGCCAAGAGGTTGCAGGAAAAAAATGCTTTGAAAAGCCTCTGAGGATCCCAGCTGAGCCGCGCGATCATCAGAGGCTTCTCTTTTTTTTTACTTTTAAAAGCATTTTTTCATTGGAAGAGGTTGTAGAAAAAATGCTTTTAAAAGTTAAAAAAAAAGCTTCTGATGATTGTGCGGCTCAGCTGGGCATGGGGGGGCAGGGATTTTTGCTATCGGTTCTCCGAACCACCCCCTGCCATTGCTACCGGCTCGGGCAATCCAGTCTGAACCGGGAGTATTTCACCCCTGGGCCAGAGGCAAAAACTCATTCCCCTCACCTTTGTCAATGGGCCATCATCTGCAACACAAAGGACTCATCCAGCAACAGAAACTCCCCACATGGCACCTGGGAAGATTACATCAGCCATCAAGGCTAGCTAAGACCCCCACCCCCTGGGAGTCTGACAACCAATCAGGATACATTTCTAATACAGGAACAGGAAACTCTGAGGTGGGGCACAACAGAGGGTATAAAACCAAGGCACTCTCAGCATCTCGGCCCTTTTCTCCTTTTCTTCTTCACCCAACATCTTGAAGCATGTGATTGCCTTTTCTGCTCAGGAACTCAAGCCATGTGATTCCTATCTACCATTAAACCATCTTTCCAAGCAGTCTCCATGTTTCCGTTGTCTTTTTCCCCACTTGGAACTGAACCCAGAAGGACATTTCTTCCAACAATTGTATGACAGTTTAGCATAATAATGCAATACTGGTGTGATTCTTGGATTTTTATTTATTTATTTATTAAATTGGTATCCCCCTCCCCCTGTCTTACTGTCTCCAAGTGACTCTTTTAAACAAATTTATTCCTCTTTTTAATAAACAGTCTTTCTCTCACTTTCATGTTTATTTATTTATTTATATTAAATTTATAGACCGCCCTTCTTCCTGAGGACTCAGGGCGGTGTACAGCCGGAATTAAAAAACACATAATATAAACAATAAGAACAATTAAAAATAGAATAATAAATTTCGGCTCAAATTAAAAATACCAATCCCCATAAAATTTAAAATTTAAAATACTGCTTATGTTATCACCCCCTTTCCACCTCTCCCTTTACAATGTTCATTCAATTTTAAATAAATTTGGAAAGTTTCCCGTGATGTGTGATTTGGAAGTTTGAACATCATCTGTTGCAAACAGAAGTAATAAGATCACTTAATGCTGCATTATGATGAGAGAGAGACACTTGCATTATTAAAAAATAATAATGGGACTCCAATAGGATACAGTGATAATACTGAAAAACTGGAGTCTCAATTTACAGCTGTTTATATTTCCAAATGTTCAACACTTGGATTGTTTTTCTTCAAACAAACAGTCGTGTTTATGACACCAAATGTTTCATAATAATCTGTTTTGAGCTTTGTCGTGTAAAGAAAGAAAAGCTGCTGAGGTTTGGAGACACGTCTTGGAAGATTTCAGGGGCTGTAAAAATTGAATGTTAATTATTAAATAGAGTTTTGGAATAAGCTTCTCTATCTTGTTTGATCTACAACGTTTACAACACTTCTGCAACAAAGAGGTTTCCTCACAAGAAGCTTGTTCTGCCTTCCCGTTTTAAAATATTCTGTTCGTCTAGGAGATGTCTCATTTATGGAAGACCTTGGATCACGCTTGTCATATTAAATGTCAGGTTGGGTTTATGGAATTGTTTTGTCTGACTTTCTCAAATATATATCTATATATATTTCATATTTCTGAGATATGTTGGAAGTAGAATAGAAATAGACATAGTAAAAGGAGCTATGATAGCCTGGGCTAGGAATATTGGACATAATATCGAACTAGAGGATTAGGAAATAATTTGGAACAAAAATTATAAATTAACCCGATTGGCAAAATGTAAAGAAAATCAATATAAAATGTTTTACCATCGGTACTTGGCACCCTCTAGACTGGCAAAAATATATCCAAATTTAAACCCCAATTGTTGGAAATGTCGACAAAAGCAAAGTACCTTCTTTCACACATGGTGGTTATGCCCCGAAACAAAAAAATATTGGATGAAAATACATAGTTGGATACAGGAAGTAACAGGCTTTCAGATAGAATATACACCAGAATTGTTTCTTCTAGGAATAATGAAAAAGAAATATGAAAAAACAACAACATATATTATCATATATACCTATGACAATGGCGGCAAGATTGGCATTTGTGCAATGTTGGAGGAGTTCAAATACACCCTCCGAAGATTTAATAATTAGAAAGATATTAGATTGCTCCAAGATGGATAAAATGACATTGGAACTGAAAGGACAGATGGATTCAGACTTTTATGTAATATGGGAGAAATGGTATAATTGGATTGAAGATAGAAAAAAAGGGAAATAACAGATAGTAGATTTTGTAAAATTATATAGAGTTTTATATAGACGCTTTAGCGTCTGTTCCAAGGACCAGTCATTGATTTCATTTAGGATTGAAGCAGAGGTGAAATCCAGCAGGTTCTGACAGGTTCTGGGGAACTGGTAGCGGAAATATTGAGCAGTTCGGAGAACTGGCAAATACCACCTCTGGCTGGCCCCAGAGTGGGGTGGGAATGGAGATTTTGCAGTATCCTTTCCCCAGGAGTGGGGAGGGAATGGGGATTTTGCAGTATCCTTCCCTGCCATCCCACCAAGCCAAGCCAAGCCACGCCCACCAAACCGCACCCACAGACCTGGTAGTAAAAAAAATTGAATTTCACCACTGGGATTGACTCACTCGATCTTCTTGAAGTCCAAGGGACTCTCAAGAGTCTTCTCCAAAACCACAATTCAAAAGCAGGAAACAAATTTAACTGGTGGATTAGACCCCATTTCTTTGATATACTGTAGATGCAAAATAGACTTCTTGGGAATTCTTCCAAGCAGCAGATGAGGTGGGTCAAAAAAGTCAAACTGGCAACCATGGCTAGGCACCTAAAATCCTGCACCTTTTTCATATGTGGATGGAGAAAAGAAGACCTGTTTAAATAATACTTTTTCCCCCTGTAAAAATAATGGCAATTTTTGTATTTTCATATCTTGGACAATGTTCCTTTTCTAGCTAAAGAATGCTTTTAAAAACTTTATAGCACTCCAAGGGAAAATATGCTGGTTTACATGATAATGGCAGGAAAATAACATTATGGGTTTAGTCATTCAACTAAGTGCTGAAACAATACAGTGGCTTAATGCTCTTCATTATGGTTGCAGTACATTTGTAAGTTGTACACCATGTAGACTTTTAATGTTTGTTTAAAATAATAGCTGTAAAATGCCTGCCTGCCTGCCAGTTTAGTGGCCTTTTACACCCGTACAAATAGAGGAGCATATTTGTAGCTTAGGGTTGAAATGAAGGGTCTTTGGTGCTCTCTGAGCTTGGTTGTTTGCTTGTAGACATTTCATTACCCAACTAGGTAACATAATCAGTGCTGGTGACCTAGTTTGGGTAATGAAACATCTGCAAGGGGAAAAAACCCCCAAGCTGAGAGACTACCAAGGACCCTTCATTTTCCACCATAAAATGCACTGGGGATTCGTCGCAAACACGTCTCTTCTCCATCATAGTTACGTTATATAACAAATGTGGCAAACCCTTTGCACTGCTTAGTCCTTTCCCTTTTATTTATTATTATTTATTTATTAGTTTGATTTATATGCCGCCCTTCTCCGGAGACTCAGGGCAGCTTACAATGCGTTAAGCAATAGTCTTCATACTTTTGTATATATCTGCTTAGTAGGGCTTTCGCCGCCCCCCCCCCCAAGCGGTGTTCTTTTTTATACAAAGTCAGCTTATTGCCCCCACAATCTGGGTCCTCGTTTTACCTACCTCGAAAGGATGGAAGGCTGAGTCAACCTTGAGCCTGGTGAGATTTGAACTTGCGGTAATTGCAGGCAGCTGGTGCTATTTAACAGCACTTTAGTCTGCTGCGCCACCAAGGCTCTTTTAGCGTTGAACTTATAATGGGCCCCACAGTTTATGGATTGTAATTGTAATATAGTTAGACCATGTATAATTGACAGACTGGATTTTATAACATATGTTATAACGTCGTTATTTATTATTTTATACTAAAATTTTTCATTGTATATTTACTGAGCATTTTTATTTGTTCTGGTCTCTGGTTTAAGACTGTAATAAATTGATTGATTGATTGATTGATTGATACATGATTTGGTCCTGATCTGATTTAGATGTCTGGTGTTATAAACCATGATTTCTATGAATGTAGAACATGCTCTGTCCTCTATTTCACGTCACTTTATGATTATTTGTTTAAAGTAACTTTCCATTAATCAGAAAAAGGCATCAGGATCTTAGCAGGGTGCCCCTAAAACTAGCTTTGCAGTTTTCCAAACCAGATGATTACAGATTAGATTCACCCTGTCACACAAGCTGTTGTGTGAATCCAACCACTGATTTAGTTGGCAAACTGTGGTTCAGCAAACTATGTGCTTAAATCAATTCAAATTTCAATGTGGAAATGAAGAAGTGTGTAGAGCAGGGGGTTCAACTTTGGTAACTTAAAGACTTGTGGAAGTCAACACCCAGAATTCCCCAGCCAGCCAGTTCTGGGAGTCCACAAGCCTTAAAGTTGCTAAGATTTGACACCCCTGGTGTAGAGTGAATTTGTACTCTACAAAATGAATTGTCAGAAATGCAAAAGAGTTGATCTTTTCTAATGTGACATGTGTTTGATTTGCAATTCTGGGATATATATGTGGTGCTAGCTTGCAAAAGGCTGTTTTAGTATTTTCTTGTTGGTCTTCCATCAGCACTGAAAGTCTTGACTATTTGGATTTCCCTGATGTTCATTTTCATAGAAATAGTAGAAGCTGCCTTGGGTAGAAATCAATTATTCATTCACCTACTTATCTCCATCTAAAAATGTATCTCTGAAATATATGAGAATTGGTAGCTATTCTATTCCTGCCACAATATTCCTCAGTTTGAAATTCATTACGTGATTCAGTTCATCACACCTTGATTACATGACTCGCCGAACTCTTAAATCAAATTTAAATCAAGAACATCAAATTCTTTCTAATTTGTTTTAGGCTGGCTGGCATTTCTTGAGAGTTAACCTTGGACAGATATTATACCAGGGGTCAGCAACCTGTGGCTCTGGAGCTGCATGTGGCTCTTTCATCCCTCTGCTCTGGCTCCCTGTCACTCAAAATATGCGTCACAACTGCCAATGTCCGACACCTGCCAGCATGCAATTTATTGAGCTGTTCAACCCCCGGTAGGCCAACCATAGATAAATCCAAGAAAAGAAAAGTTTCAGAAGAAAACAGAATGTTTAATTCAACTACACATGCTAGTTTTGTGGCCGCTCAAGAAATAGTCAGGCACGGGAAGGGTTTTGTGGCTCCCGGTGTTTTCTTTTCTGTGGGAAACAGGTCCAAATGGCTCTTTGAGTGTTTAAGGTTGCAGACCTCTGTATTATACAATTTGCAAAGTTTCATGGAGATCTATATTGTTTTAAAGGCAAGGGGCGGGGAGAGATGTACTTTCAGACTAGCAAAATTGATGATAGTAACTTTACAATAAAGTTGGAGCTAGTACTTCTGGGACTGCTTGCCTGGATTACATCCTGACAAGATTGGTACAAGATGCCGAGACTGTGGGAAGAGTGCAGAAAAGAGCAGCAAAGATGATTAGGGGCCTGGAGGTTAAAACATATGAAGAACCATTGCAGGAATTGGATATGTCTGGTGAAAAGAAGGACTGGCTGGTGGCATGATAGCAGTTTTCCAATATTTGAGGGGCTGCCACAAAAAAAAGATGGCATCTAAGCACCAAAGGGGATGCAGTGGCTCAGTGGCTAAGATGCTGAACTTGTCGATCAGAAACATCGACAGTTTGGCGGTTTGAATCCCTAGTGCCGCGTAACGGAGTGAGCTCCCGTTACTTGCCCCAGCTTCTGCCAACCTAGCAGTTCGAAAGCACATAAAAATGCCCGTAGAAAAATAGGGATCACCTTTGGTGGGAAGGTAACAGCGTTCTGTGCACCTTTGGCTTTGAGTCATGCCGGCAACATGACCACAGAGACGTCTTCGGACAGCGCTGGCTCTTTGGCTTAGAAATGGAGACGAGCATCACCCCCTAGAGTCAGGAATGACTAGCACGTATGTGTGAGGGGAACCTTTACCTTTATCTAAGCATCAGAAGGCAGAACAAGAAGCAACGGATGGAAACTAACCAAGGAGAGAACCAAGCTAAAATTTAGGAGAAATTTCCTGACAGTGAGAACAATAAACCAGTGGAAGTTGTGGGTGCTCCATCACTGCAGGTTTTAAGGTGAGACTGGACAGCAATTGGTCCAGAATGGTATAGGGCAGGGGTCTGCAACCTTAAACACTCAAAGAGCCATTTGGACCTGTTTCCCACAGAAAAGAAAACACCGGGAGCCACAAAACCCTTCCCGTGCCTGACTATTTCTTGAGCAGCCACAAAACTAGAATATGTAGTTGAATTAAACATTCCGTTTTCTTCTTAAACTTTTCTTTTCTTGGATTTATCCATGGTTGGCCTACCGGGGGTTGAACAGCTCAATAAATCGCATGCCGGTAGATGTCGCACATTGGCAGTTGTGATGCATATTTTGAGTGACAGGGAGCTGGAGCAGAGGGGTGAAAGAGCCACATCTGGCTCCAGAGCCACAGGTTGCTGACCCCCAGTATAGGGTTTCCTGTTTGTGCTGGGGTTGAGCTAGAAGACCTCCAAGGTCCCTTCCAACTCTGTTATTCTGTATTTTCTAAAATATTATTGTGCATACAATGGCTCCTCCTATTGCCATAGGATTGCTAGGCCCAAATGAAACTTTCATCCCCTGGGATACTGACATACGGGATAGTTATATCTCCAAAAATTAATCCGTGCTTTCAAAAGTAATAATCAAGATGAACAATGGATACATCAAAGCACGTTTAATCGCATTATCTATTAATGTCTCTAGCCACCTTAAGAGAAAATAATTGAAACAATACATTAGATGAGAGTGTGGACAAGCAGTGTGGATAGAAAGAGTCAATACTAAGGAATAATAATAAAAAGAAAATATTGCTTTTGGCTTTTGGCTGCAGGAAGCCAAAAAGAAAATTACAGCAGTGGAATTTAAAATAATATTTTCTTTGCAAAAAAGGGGAAAAAAAGAAAAGAATGTACAGGCAGTGAGAAGAAACCAAGTCCTGAAATTGAATAAGGAAATTATGTTGGCTGGCTCCAGCAGTGCTAGAATCTGAGTAAAACTATAAAGCAGTGTTTTTCAACCTTGGCAGTTTTAAGATGGGCGGATAACATCATGAAAACAAAGATAACGGCAACTGCAGAGCACACAGTTGAGAATGCAGATCGACAATGAGACCATCGAAGGAATTCATCTTCAGGGGTTTCTAAAACCAACCAAAGTGGGGACTGCAGCCCTGAGATCAGAAGGCATATAGAACTTGGAAGAATTGCAATGTCTGCCATGAATAACATCTGGAAGAGTAAAGACATCAGCCTCACAACCAAATGCAGATTAGCCAATGCAATCTTTTTTTCCAATTGCTATTTATGGCTGCAAAACTTGGATGCTGAAAATGGCAGATAGGAGAAGAGCAGGACCCTGCTCTGCATCTGGCTGTGAGGCCTCCTGCTCCTCAGAGCCTTCCGCAGGCCTTGACGGTAACCCAGGCATCCCCTCCATCTCCTCTGATTCACCTGACTCACCACAACAGAAGGTGGCAGTGCAAGACTGAATGGCTGACGATGATAGACTTCAACTCCCAGAATTCCCCAGCCACAATGCTGGCTGGAAAATTCTGGAAGTTGAAGTCCACCCATCTTAAAATGGCCAAGGTTGAGAAACACTGCTATAGAGAGAAAAATAACTCTCTCCTATCACCAATAGCCCTGGAGTTTGTGACAGTTCCTTTGCTACACTCCATTAGCCAATAATAGCCCAGAGCACTGGATTCCATGTCAATTAAGGGTGTGGAAGAAATCTGTCATGGATTCCTTTTCAAGCAAAATAGCGTCATCTGCCAAAATGAAAACTGTCACGGCACTGACAAGCATATAATTCACAGAAACCTCTTTCAACATGCCTGGGCTCATGATTTTTTTTTATTTTGTTTTGTTTTGTTTTGTTTTCCATACTTGAGCCCTTATCTCATGCCACACAGTGGTTTCCAAGAAAATGTTAAATTGGTAGTACAGTGGTCTAAAGCACCCTGTTATTAACACCAGCTGCCTGCAATTATTGCAGGTTCGAATCTCACCAAAGCTCAAGGTTGACTCAGCCTTCCATCCTTTCTAAGGTAGGTAAATTGAGGACCCAGTTTGTGGGGGCAATAAGCTGACTTTCTATAAATATACAAAAGTATGAAGGCTATTGCTTAGCGCATTGTAAGCCGCCCTGAGTCTCCGGAGAAGGGCGGCATATAAATCAAATTAAAAATAAAAATAAAAATGGTGGCATACAGTTCAGATCCAAAGAGAACAGTCACAACCTAAGAATCAACAAATAGTGGATAAACATAAACCTGTTGATATGTAACAGACTTAACAAACAGAGAACGCTACATACTGTATGTTTGTAGAAGCTGGGTACCAAAACAAAAACACGCATTTGGTAATATTGTAGAGGAGGGGGAGAGAGATCATATAGGGCAGTGATGGCTAACTTTTTTGCCGGCGTGTGCCAAAAGCAGGGGGAGCATGGGGGGGGTCGTGTGCATGTGTGCCCATACCCATAATTCAATGCCCACCCCCCGTGCATGCATGAGTGACAACCCTCCCCACGCTCCCCTCACTTTTGGCATGTGATGGCACAGTGGGCCCGTTTTTCGCCCTCCCCAGGTTCCAAGAAAGCCTCTGGAGGCCAAAAATGGCCCATTTGCTGATGTCCGGTGGGACCGAAAGTCCCGTTTTTTGCCTTCCCCAGACTTCAGAGGCTTTCTAGGAGCCTGGGGAGGGAGAAAACAGACCTTCCCCCCCCCCTCCGAGGCCCTCCAGAGGCCAGAAATGGCCAGTTTGCCAACTTCCGGTGGGCCCAGAAAGCCTGAAAATCAGATGTGCGCGCTGGAGCCGAGCTAGGGCAACGCTCGCGTGCCCACTGATGTGGCTCCGTGTGCCACCTGTGGCACATGTGCCATAGGTTCGCCATCACGGATATAGGGCAAGTTATAAACAGACCTATAATAATAAAGGAAGATGAAATGCCAAATGACGTACAGTACGTTTAATCAGATCATTTACAAAGTCAAGGAAAATTGGTTACCACTAAAGTTGGTTTGGTTTTTGTTTGTTTGTTAGCATATGTGCAACATCACCAGTGGTTCTTCAATGCTTTGTGTAATGGCCCAAAACATTTCAAGCCTGCTGTGTGAATATCAGCCAAGGCTGTACTAAGTGGAAAAGTTACACATGGCGTAACAGTTGCGAATTAGTTAGTTAGATGATTGCCTTATTTGCATTAAAAAAAATTTTTTTCAGGAAAAGGAAAAGCACCAAAAAATGAAAGACAACCGGTGATCTTGGGCCAATCACCAAAAGAATGTGAGTCCTGCCTTAGATATGAAAGCTGACTGGATGACTTTGGATCGATCATTGGGAGTGTATGAGCTCTAGTCATACCTTGAGCCAGTCATTCTCTCTCAGCTAACCCACCTTACAAAGTTATTGTTGCAAGGAAAATAGGAATATTGATTGGAATAGAATAGAATAGAATAGAATAGAATAGAATAGAATAGAATAGAATAGAATAGAA
>WNWU01000019.1:3083330-3098229 GCA_012654045.1 Ptyas mucosa | reverse complement strand
TGGAATGGGGTGGGAATGGAGATTTTGCAATATCCTTCCCCTGGAGTGGGGAGGGAATGGGGATTTTGTAGTATCCTTCCCCTGGAGTAGAGTGGAAATGGAGATTTTGCAATATCCTTCCCCTGTCATGCCCACCAAGCCACGCCCACCAAACCACACCATGCCCACCAACCAGTAGTAAAAAAAAAATTGAATTCCACCACTGATTTGGATTTTCTTTTTTCATGGCGTAATGACTCTTGTTTCACTACATTTTTGTGTGTGTACCGGTATATCTTAATGTAGGTGTGAGGGTTGTACCTCTCTCTATATACCCATATCTACTAAAAGCTGGAAAATATTTTTTAAAAGTATAATATCAACTGTATAAACTGAAATATCTATCGATGTAGGAGTGAAATGCCTATCAATGTAGGAGAAGAGGTGGCAGACTTGGAGGCAGAGTTAAGTGAGTCATTAGCCTAGAATCATTATGTTCCCATAAACAGTCTAGGTCCAATCCTTCTTGAGCTCTGTTGACCCTTACTTTGTGCCAATTTAGTGTTGTATGTTAGTTGATTAGATTCTTGTCTGTAGCCTTGAGCAATACATCTTCTGAACTGGTACTTTATGTGTGATCTGATCCTTCACACCTGACAGTCAAGCTGGCAGATTCTGTTCTATCTAGAATTCCAACAAATTGTCCTTAAGGCAATTTCTAGGTATGGTTCCACCAAAATTCATAACCAGCAACCAGGCTATGAATGGAGCCCTCAGGAGCACAAGAAACTGAAATACATGAAAAATAAAGTGACACCGGGGTGGGTTCTATTTACCTTTACTACCGGTTTGCAACGGGACTGCGGGCGCGCTCTTGCTTCGCTCGTTCATGTGCTTCTGTGCATGCGCAGAAACTTCCTGATGACATCCGGGTCGGTGGGTGGAGCCTCCCGCCGGTTTTACTACTGGTTCTTGCGAACCGGTCCAAACCAGGGACAACCCACCACTGAGTGACACCCATTATAAAAGTAAACCTTGGGCCCACTTTAGAACAATACCTTCATTAACAGAACTGAACATCTCTTTAAATTGGCTTTGTAAAAATATTGCCTTAAGGATAGGCAATAAAATGTTAAAACACCTTCCTGTTTACAAGAAAACTAGTTAGATTTCTTGTACCCTAGTGAGCTAAACTGATTTATTCAGCTGGATTAATTCTCCTGAAAACTATCAAAGATACCCACTTTCATTTTTCAAACTACTTTTCTTTTTGAGAAGCCATTCGGAAAATATTCGTCTTGCCGAAGTCAGGCGATAAAAATATATTTAATTGCTCAAAATGTCAGTTGGTGGTTGAAAATGTAAATGTTAATGAAGGTTTTTAATTTGGGGGGTTGAGTGTCTATGCATTTATTTTTGATTGATCAACACGACTAGGAGGAAATTAGTCTTAGCTGTGGAAATGGAATCAATCAATTAGTTGCGGGATATACAGTACAATAATTTCCCCTCCAACCTTTGCCATTTCTTTATTACATTTCTTCTTTGGAATGGGAGTTAAAATGCAATGCAGGTTTATAAAACTGAATTAAATGTCAGGGAGAGCAGAGCCATTTTAGATTTGATGGGAAAGTAAGCTTCTTTATAATGTTCATCAGCCTTTTCCTCGTTCCTCTCTTCTTGCCTATTAAATGTTACTTTTATTAACCGGCCTTAATGTCCGGTACAGCCAAATTCAGAAAACCATGCTTAGCTTAAACTCTTTTCTACTACTTTAAGTGCTATTAAGCCAGAAAAAAACCACGACACAAATATTTAAAATATATAGTAAAACAGACCAACATGAGACTAAGAATTCAGATCTTGGCTTGCTTATTAGAGAAACAATTCAGCATAGTTTTTCAGATGAAGACTAATTTTGGTTGTAGTTTTAAGCCAGAATCAAATACTTTCAATTTATTTCTGTGTTATATAGAAGGAAAGGAGGGGAACATTTGCGTAAGAAGGGAATCATGGTTTTCCAACATCCATTGATAGAACAGCATCCACCAGCAGAAAGGGTACATTTCCCATCCTCCACAAATTCCGTGCCTCAAATCTGTCCCAGAGAATTGGTAACCCTGTGAAAAAGATTTAGAGTTTCTGTGGATAGGTGAAAAGGGAAGAAAAATTAGCAGTTGCGGCTGTTACAAAAAAAATAGCCTGCTCATATAACATCAGGTTTTTCTAAAAGATCCATTAGACAACCACAATGGACGAAACAAGGACCACACAAAAATGTGGATTATTCATCCTGTAATTTCCCCAAGAGCAGAGCAAACACATTACTGAAAGCAAGAATTAGGCAGGGCTGCATAATCATAACTATAAAAGTGTGTATGTTGCCAAGAGAGCAAACCAACCTCTATAAATAAAAGCTGGATTCCGTGATAGAATCCATGAAGAAAATACTTTAGTTGGATAAAAAATACTATAGGGAGATACATGTAGACATTCTCTTGGATGAGTTATGGGTAATGGGGAGACGCCATGATGATGAGTGTGTACATTACAAGATTTCACAGAAGACTGAGCGACTTCCTGGCCATAATTCTAAACAACAACATATTGGTAATACATGAGCTGACAGGCCTCTTCTTTCATGAGGCTCATATTGATTTCCAGAGATTATTTTGGCCTCAAGCTACAACATAGCATAGAAAGGGAATTTTTGAAAGAATTGATCTTTGTAAAAAGAGAACATCTGTTGCAATGATTTGGAAGACTCAAGATCCTATCTGGGCTATTAGCCAACTTTTCCATAATCCTCCTCTGCACTAAACAACATGTTAGCCTATATTAGCCTTCTTTTCCACCCAATGCCCTCCAGATGTATTGACTTCCAATTCCTAGAATCCCTAGCCAGCGTAGTTAATTCATTCTGGGAGATGATAACTAATATATTAGCAGGTTAAGTTGAAATGTAGAATGAATTTCCACAGCCTGGTTTGCTGGTCCTCTTGCAATGTTATTGCAACCTTGGAAATTGAGGAAAGTTTATCAGGAGCTTTTAACAGACTATCGGAGTATTTTAGCAGGATAACAAGAGTTGGCAAAAATGGTATAGGGCAGTGATGGCTAACCTTTTTGCCATTGCGTGCCAGGGAGGGGGGTCACATGCACGTGTGCCCACATCCATAACTCTATTTGTCCTGCCCCTGTTCATGCACGCATGACCTCCCAGCTTCCCCCCCCCGCCGCTCCTGGCACGCAATGGCATGGTGGGCCCAGTAGGCCTGTTTTTGTCTCCCCCCAGGCTCCAGAGCCTTTCTAGGAGCTTGGGGAGGATGAAAACCTCTCCCCCCCGCCCTCCGGAGGCAGGAAATGGTCCATTTGCCAACTTCCAGTGGGACCGGAAAGCCCATTTTTTGCTTTTCCCCAGGCTCCAGAGCCTTTCTAGGAGCTTGGGGAGGGTGAAAACAGCCTTCCCCATCCCCCTGGAGGCCCTCCGGAGGCCGGAAACAGCCCATTTGCCAACTGAGCTCGCGTGCCCACCGATATGGCTACAGGTGCCACCTATGACACACCTGCCATAGGTTCACCATCACGGGTATAGGGTCTCCTGCTTGAGTGGGGGATTGGACTAGAAGATCTCCAAGGTACCTTCCAGCTCTATTCTATATTCTGATTCTGGAGGGACCTTGTAGGTCTTCTAGTCCAAGCCCTGCTCAAGGTAAAGTTAAACCCCCTTTTCATGATAAGTTTCCCAACAAATGTGAAAGTCATGGTTTTTCCAAACACAAAGCTATACAGAAGGATCACCTAGGTTTAATTTTGAGAACTCCCCAAAAACAAGCAGCTCAGATCTCAGTTAAGATTGACATAATACTTCCCAGTGGTAACCTGCAAAAGTGACAGACAAGAAAAGATGAATGACATTAATGATTGTGACATATTGGGATCTCCATAACACCATGCTGCCTTCAACAGATATCTCAGATTATCTGTTGAGGGCAGCATGGTCCATTTTAACACATAAACAAATGTAAAAATTATTCTCTCAAGAGAGACATTATTGCACCAATTTAGCAACTCCAGTCCTTAAGTGTTGTGGCCCACCAGCAGCCAGTGGAGCTGGCAGCAGATTCGGACAGTGAGGAGGTTGGGGAGGAACATGGACTAGTCCTGGAGTCTGATGAGGGCTCTGCATTGGAGTCAGAGAGGGGGCCAGGGCCAGATGCTAGTTATCAACTGCCTTCAGAGTCAGACATCAGTGAGGCAGACAAATAGATGGAGCCTGTTCCCAGTGTGCGCATGCGCAGAATTGCCAGACGAAGGGAACAGCTAAAGAACAAGGGTTGACTTGGGAGTAAGGCCACAGGTGGACGATGAATGATCCCTCCCAGAGGGAATAAAAGAGGAGCGAATGGGGAGTGGAGTTTGCAGGAGACAATTAGTTCAAATCTCCAAGACTCCTTGCCAAGTTTTGAAGATATCGGCCTGGCAGCTCTCCAAGCCACATAAGGTCTGTGACTGTAAATTCTCCCTTGAAAGACTTTGCTGAGTGTGAATGAGAGAAATTCACAGTAACTTAATAAGAAGGGATTTTTGTCAGGATAAGGAGACTGCTTCGTGGTTTGGGAATGCCTGGGTCAGAACATGAAGTGGAAATAAGATTCATATAGTCTATAGGCTGGATTATGCTGGATTCAAGATTTGGGAACTACACAGGGGTGGGTTCTACTTACCTTTACTACCGGTTTGCAATGGGGCCACATGCACGCTCTTCTACGCATGCGCAGAAGCATTTTGGTGACATCAGAGTCAGTGGGTGGGGCCTCCCGCTGGTTTTACTACCGGTTCTATCGAACCGGTGCGAACCGGGGGCAACCCACCACTGGAACTACAACTTCAGAAAGCTTATTTGCTTAACTTTTTCTATGCGTATTCACAAACACACCAGCAAAAAAACATGCTCTCCAGTTCTGTAGCTTTTGATAAACCCGTTTGCCTCGGTGTTTCTTTTTCTCTTTTTAAATTCTCTTTGGAGCTAATTTATTTCAGTTGTTTCTTTCAAGAAGGACTGGACAGGAAGTCAGGCTTCTTCCTAATTGTCAGGGGACTGCGAGATTGTGTAGCCAAACTGCCAGATTAACAGGCTTTTCGCTCTGGTAAATAAAGGCCTGGTCTGAAATGTCATAGCCCCGCAGATAAATAGTATACTGGGTTCCTCTTGCATAATAATAATGATAAAAAAATGACAGCTCTTCTCAGCTATATTTCCTCATTTCTTTAGAACCACATCCCTAGTCACAACCACTCACAGGTTTCTCCTTTAAGTGACAATCAAGCCACCATTTGTATGCTCCCTATCTTCCTGCTTTCCTTCTCACCCTCAAAGAACAAATTGCTCTCTCTGTGTTGACTGAACAATTGACGTTCTACTCATATGGAATGAAATGTACCACTGAATCTTGGACAATGTAAGGATCCTGTCTGAGGCTGCAGCTACTTAAATGTTAATGGAGGAAGGTCACTGGGATTATGGGAGGTGGGTCACCAGTGTTCCTGGATCTCAATTAGAGCCATTCATATAATTTCTTCAAGGATCATTGAGAAGGAAGAAAGTCCAAGCCCCTCCCCTATGTCCTAGTGATTCTAGCCCAAAGGTTTGATTCTCTTAAGGTTCCTACAGAAGCTACTACTGCCTGGTGGTGATTTAACTAGAGTTGCAAAGGAAAGGGGAAAGAGCCATGTGCTTTCCCTTTGAGACAGGTTCTTTCCCCTACCATTCTTCCTAGCTTTTTTTTCCTGCTAACAATCTCGATGCTACCTGACTCTAACTGACTCAGCATGAGTTATTTTGTGGACACAAAAAGTCTTCTTGTTTATTCTTTTAGGTAGCGAAAACCATAGCTTTTAGGCCCGTGATGGTGAACCTATGGCATGCGTGCTACAGGTGGCACACGGAGCCATATCTGTGGGCACATGAGCATTGCCCTAGCTCAGCTCCAGCATGCACGCGCACACCAGCCAGTTGATTTTCGGGCTTTCCGGGCCTACTGGAAGTCAGGAAATGGGCTGTTTGCAGCCTCCGTAGGGCCTCCATGGGGTTGGGGAAGGCTATTTTTGCCCTCCCCAGGCTCCTAGAAAGGCTCTGGAGCCTGGGGAGGGCGAGAAACGGGCCTACTGGGCCCATTGTGCCATCGTGTGCCAAAAGCGGGGGGAGAGCGGGGAGGTCGCACATGCATTGAATTATGGGCGTCAGCACATACGCGCACGACCTCCCCGTGCTCCCCCCACTTTTGGCAATCAACGGCAAAAAGGTTAGCCATCACTGTTCTAGGCTATAGTTCAGATTTTGGGGGGGGAGGGGTTTCACCCATTTTTAATTCTTTAAATGCCTTTCATTAGTCACACTATGCAAAGTTTTGGTGTTTATCGCCAAACTGGGACACCTTGCTAAATGAACCAGGCTCATGACAATCAAGGGTAGCCATAGTGTTTGCAAGTGGGAGAGTTTATGTTCTAGATACTAGAACATGAATGAATTTGCCCTTTAAATGAGTTTAGTAAGATTGGCTTTGCTGAGAGTCTCTTCTTTAGGGTATGCCACATACAATTTTAATTTAATTTAATTTAATTTAATTTCCAATTTATATACCGCCCTTCTCCCTGAGGACTCAGGGCGGTGTACAGCCAGAATTAAAAACATGAAATACAAATATTAAAAGCAATTAAATATATATAAATTTGGCCCCAAAATTTAAAACTAACAAACCAATTAAAACATTTAAAATTTTGTTGGAGATGAACCTTCTCAGTGATCTATAAAACAGGAACCCTGGTGATGCAGGGGTTAGAATGCAGTATTGTGGGCTCACTCTGCTCACTGCCAGGAGTTCGATCCTCACCGGCTCAAGGTTGGCTCAGACTTCCATCCTTCTAAGTTTGATAAAATGAGAACCCAGACTGTTGTGGGCAATATGCTGACTCTGTAATCCATTTAGATACTAGTGTAAAACACTATGAAGCAGCATATCAGTCTAAGTGCTATTGCTAAACAATTTATCTCAGATACTGAGGCAGCCGCCACCACATTGGATTTTAGCTTCTAAAGGGTTGCAAAACCTTACCTCTTTAGGAATTTTTAGAATATTTGAGGATGGGAGGTTTAACCTAGTTCTATGAGTAGCACAATCATGGTTAGTTAGTGTTCTGTATGTCAGATGTTATTAACCAAGTGTTTTTGATTCTTTGAGCCTTTGGGACTTTAGCAATATAGAAGCCTTGATAAATAATACATATTAAAAAAATGCTTGGCCTTGCTAAGTTTCCCTATAGCAAAAGACCTAGGAAGCTTTTAAGTGACTTCAGAAGGAAGTCCACCTTTGATACAGGCAGAAACAGCTTAACTTACTTTGAAACCAGTTTGGCATAAGCCCCAAGTCTTGGCCAAATCTGGCTATGGTTTATGTTGTCCCTGCAGCCTTGAAACCCAGTAGCTCTAACGGAAAAATGGAGAAACCTGTCTGGCAAGGGTGTTTTCTTGCATTATTTCACATACTGATTACAGCCTGACCTTGGTTATTTTGACAAGAAACAATGGGTGGAAACTAATCAAGGAGAGAAGCAACCTAGCACTAAGGCAGTGCTTCTCAATTATTTTCTGTCATGCCCCCCTAGGAAGAAGAAAACATTTTTCGCGCCCCCCGCGCAACTGTAAATAGTATCATTATTAAAAAAATAGTATCATTATTAGAAAAAGGTCTGTTCTCCTTGAAAGGGAGGAGCATGCGCAGTCACATGTACTGGCTTAATGCTCACTATCAATGCAAATGTCAGCAGCGGTAGCCCGATTTCTTTAGCAAGTTTGATTAATTGGGGCAGCGTTATGTTTCACAGGAGAAGGTCATTGTCAGTCATTTGAGCATCAATTGGGCGCACATCCGTCGGGCAACAAAATAAGTGTGGACGGACGTCCCACACTAAAGATGGCTCCGACAGGCTCGTGTCACAAGGGTTTTGGACAGCCAATCAGATGCTCCCGTTGTTCTCTGATTAAATACAGAGACATAAACATGGGGCTTAGCTTGTTATGACAGTGTTTGCCGAGGTCAAACGCGCCCCCTTTTATGGAGCCTCGCGCCCCCCCCCGGGGGCGCGCCCCACTATTTGAGAAGCACTGCACTAAGGAGAAATTTCCTGACAGTGAGAACAATTAATCAGTGGAACAACTTGTCTCCAGAAGTTATGAATGCTCCAACACTGGAAGTTTTTAAGAAGAGATCGGACAACCATTTGTCTGAAATGGTGTAGGGTTTCCTGCCTAAGTAGGGGGTTGGACTAGAAGACCACCAAGGTCCCTTCCAACTATGCTGTGCTGTGCTGTGCTGTGCTGTGCTGTGCTGTGCTGTGCTGTGCTGTGCTGTGCTGTGCTATGCTATTTTCTTGTAC
This sequence comes from Ptyas mucosa, assembly GCA_012654045.1. Classification (NCBI taxonomy): domain Eukaryota; kingdom Metazoa; phylum Chordata; class Lepidosauria; order Squamata; family Colubridae; genus Ptyas; species Ptyas mucosa. The sequence continues at coordinate 3,089,814 of WNWU01000019.1, read as the reverse complement.
CTCACTACCAAACTAGGTAACATCATCAGTGCTAGTAGGGAGTGAGGTTTCCTCTCATGTTATATTCTACTATCCCTTTCTATCAATGTTGGTGGGAATGGTCCTGATGGTAATGAAACATCTGCAAGAAAATAACCAAGCTGAGAAATCACCAAAGACCCCACAGTTCAACTGATTACATTTTCCAGCCTAGTATTTTTCATGGTGCAATTAAGTTAGACTATTCATGTGGTAGTTTCCAAGCAAGTAGTCTACTCTTGCCCATAATCAGAATGTGTTCACATTGTCTCTATCTGTGTAATATAATTCAGTCCTTTGTTAGAGTTAGAAAAAAGGATCATGAGCCGTAGTGGTGTAGTGGTTGGAATGCAGTACTGCGAGCTACTTTTGCTGACTGCCGGCTGCCTGCAATTTGGCAGTTCAAATCTCTCCAGGCTCAAGGTCGACTCAGCCTTCCATCCTTCCGAGGTCGGTAAAATGAGGGCCCAGATTGTTGGGGGAAATATGCTGACTCTGTAAAGCGCTTAGAGAGGACTGTAAAGCATTGTGAAGCGGTGTATAAGTCTAAGTGCTATTGCTATTATGTAATAGTCAAAGTTACAGTCCCACTGATTGGCTTATGTTAGTTAAGTTATTATTTTGCCCTTCAAGCCCCAACTGATTGCAATGACAAAAAGTTATTACAGTTCATTTACTCTGATTTCAATGAAAAGTTACTTCTGTATATATAGAATTGACACCATGGTCATATATTAACTAACTAGAAGACATCTTTGATGAGAATACAATTTATTAGCTATTATAATAGCTTTCCTCCTTGGCTCAATTTCTTAAAGCACATTTGACAAATGCAAAGAAGCTTTGCTGTTTTACAGAAATGTTATCCTATTAAATACTGTACTCATGCAATGTAGGCCATTGTGCAACGATTTAACATGGATTGGCTTTATTCTATAATGTAAAGCAATGTGAAGATGACCTTGGGGGACAATGGAGAAAGATGCTGCCTAGGGAAGTACCAGACAAGAGAAAAAGAAGGTGTTGTCATTCACCAGCAGCCTCCAGAGCTGGCAGCGGAGTCGGACAGCGATGAGACTGAGGAAGAACAGGGGCCAGTCCTGGAGGTTGGGGAAGGCCCGGATGAGGGATCTGCGTCAGAGGCAGAGATGGGGCCAGGGCCATCGGGGAGTGATGTGTGAACTTCAGAGCCTCCAGAGGCAGACAGTAGAGGGGCAGAGGAACAGGAGGAGCCTGTTCCTAGTGCACGTATGAGAAGAGCTGCCAGAAGGCAGGAGCAGCTAAAGCAGAAAGGATGACTCGGGAGTAGGGCCAAGAGAGGATTGGCCCCTCCCATAAGGCTTAAAAGACCAGCAACGGTTCTTGGCCTCATTGTCAGAAAACAAAGTTGAGAGACTTGTTTCTTATCTTGCTCAGCATCTTCTGCTTCTGAACTTTTGCCAAGAGAAGCCTTTGGCAGTTTGCCTAATTATACCAAGGTTGGCGATAAGACTTTATGAAGACTTCATTTTGATTTAGTTTGGACTACGCTGAGAATGAGTTAATTCTCAGCTGTTCTAATAAAGTCCGTTTATTTTGGAACTGTTGGCGTCTATTACTACCTACTTGGACCTGGGTCACAACAGAAGGAGCATGCATTCAGAAAGATACAAGTGGAGATGAGAAGTTTGCCCCTTCAGACTTGCAAGATTCTGTTTATGTAGCCTTGCAGTAAAGTAGATTTAGTTCATCTAGTTGTGCTTCTATCTGGCTTACACGGGAGGACTGATAATAAAATCAATATACTGTATTATCCATTGAGAAGTCAGAGGAAGAATGTAGCCCAGATATCAAGATGATTCCCAACTCCAGTTCCTGGCATTTTAAGCTAGGTTTGAGAAAGATCTGATTGGAAACTTGGAAATCATGTACTCTTCAACATAGATTGAAGCAAATTAAAGAAATGGTCAAATTTAAGGAAATGCTGATAAGTATTGGTTAAGGCAGGGGTGTCAAACTCAAGGCCTGTGGGCCACATCTGGCCCACAGGGTGCTTAGATCTGACCTGCTGGGCCACCCTGCAAACAGTGAAGGACCGGCCCGCAGTGCCTCTGCCAGCAAAAATGCAGCTTGGGAAGGCCACACATACCCCCGGGCCCCATTTTTGGCCATGACAGCCTCCTGCAGCCCTCTGCCAGCAAAAATGGAGCTCCATTTTCGCTGGCAGAGGGCTGTAGGAGGCTGTTACGGCCAAAAATGACGCCTCAGGGGGTACGTGTAGCCCACCCAAGCTTGGGTTTCACTGGCAGAGGGCTGCAGGAGGCCGTCATGGCCGAAAAAAAGCGCTCAGGAGCCCGTTTTCGCTGAGGGCTCAGGCCACCACAGACACCCCCAACATGAGTGATGTCAAGATGGCCATGCTAGGGGTAGGTTCTATTTACGTTTCCTACCGGTTCGTAATGGGGCCGCGCACGTGCATACGCAGAAGTTTCTGCGCATACACAGGAGCATCCTGATGATGTCCTGATTTTACTACCGGTTCTTGTGAACCGGTCTGAACCAGGGGCAACCCACCAATGGGCCACGCCTACCCTGGCCATGCCCACACCAGCCCCAGAGGTCAAACACATCCCTGATGCAGCCCTCAACCCTGATGCGGCCCATGAAATCAAGTTTGACACCTCTGGGTTAAGGCATTGGCCTAGAAACCAGGAGACTGTGAGTTCTAGTCCCAACCTGGGTACAAAACCAACTGGATGATCTTGGTTTAGTCATTCTCTCATAGGCCTAGGAAGGAGGCAACGGCAAATCCGTCTGAAAAAAATACCTGTCAAGAAACTACAGGATTTTGTCCAGGCAGTCTCTAAAAGTCAGACACAATTGAATGAAAGGGGGGTGGGGTGGAACCCCTGTCAAACAATATTTTTGTCAATCCCTGCCTCAAAAGAGAGACAAGCTTTCAAGAATCTCAATTCTTCTCTAGACGAGATGAGAAACCAGCCAAAGAAGGTTCAACTTACATCCCTAACATGGTTTTTGAGATCTTCCAATGATGCACTCATCATTACTGGAATTGAGCGCATCCACCATCCCGCTGGTTGTCCTCTTCTTCTCTTCCTTTCACCTTTCTCGGCATGACAGAATCCTCCAGAGAAATACTGTGGGTCTTCTCATCATGTGTATAAAACCAAGAAAAACTAGATTCCGGCAAAGTTTTTTGGACAAATGTATTTGTTAAGAAAAAGAGGTTAGAGATCAGAATCTAGGAAGCTGGATACGTGTCTATCATAGCATGTATTTGATAGAAAAGTTTTCCTTCATAACTTTGGCCCTCTAACAAAGGAGTCCCCTGGTCCGTGGACCAGCACCGGGCCATGGCATGCCAGAAACTGGGTCGCAGAAACAAGCAAAGCTCCATCCGTGGGATGCAAAGCAGCACATGAAATCACACCTCCTCCAGTCTGTGGAAAAACCTCTCTCCACAGAACTGGTCCCTGGTGCCCAGAAGGTTGAGGGCCACTGCTCTAACAAACCCTTGATTTAAGGAGGAGATGGCTACTTTTTGAGTTGCTAATAAAAGATGCACGAATCAACATCTATTCTTGCTGTGCAATATTTTTCAAGCATCCAATCTGATTCCCAAGTTCAGCTAATTTCAGTGCAGAGCAAATGAAGGAGGAGCTGCTCCATTGCTGATGATGATTATGATTAACTGGATATGGGATGAAGAGGTATTAGATTATGTGAGGGAAACAGAGCTCTTGGAGAAACTGGTGCTTTCCTAGTGCTTGCTGCTACCACCTCTTATTACCACATCTGAATTTTGATTCTATATGACCAGGAGGATGCTGCAAAGGTCATAACTGTGAAAAACAGTCATGTCACTTTTTTCAGTGCTGTTGTAACTTTGAACAGTCACTAAAGGAACGTAAGTCGAGGACTCCTTATATTTATTTTATTTTTCTTTAATATTTTTATTATTTTTTATTAGTTAAAAAATACAAACAAACATAAATACAATGATACAACATACAAAACAAACGAACATCAATCAAGTCTTACAACTTACTCTTAAAGTTGTCACATCGGTAGACTATTTTTCCGTGTTTATCTATATATATCTATATATTTACATATTTACATGTAAAGCATTAATGTACGTTCCATCTTTTAAAATCATTACAAAAGAATTACAGGAGAAAGATGACACAGGGTGCTATTTAGCATGGCAAAAATGGCATAACTAGTTGGAGAAAAAGTTAGAAATACATACATTCATAGGGACACTAAAGAATAAGGTCAATCTTAAGACAAAACTTTGGGTACCAATTAAGGAATGTAATAATTTTAAAGGGCTACCTGTATTTAATTTCTGCTTTGTGTGCAATTGAACTCTGAAGGATATCAAAACTAGCAACTCATATGACCCAGTGTTTGCAGGAGAAACATATTGTAGAACTAAAACTAAAGGAAACACATACAAGTTTTTCACTTCCTGGTCACAGCCCTGACGTGTGCGAAGTGCTCCCTTTTCGGCACTTGGTGCTGCGTGCATGCACGCGCACTCCCTTTTCAGCACTTGGTGCCGAAAAGTTTCCCCATTACTGCTCTAGAGGCTCAACTCCATAGAGATCAACACAGTTTCTGTTGCAGGCGATTGATCCAAATTCCTGCAGGAAAGCTGATATCGTTAGACCAAAGATGGTGGTGGCAGTGGGATTATCCAATGCTCTGGAAAACTAACACAGAGTGGGTTTAATGCAGTGGTGGGATTCAGCCAGTTCGCACCTATTTGGGAGAGCCAGTTGTTAACTTTCTAAGCAGTTCAGAGAAGCAGTTGTTGGAAGAAATCTTATTTTGTTTTTTTTCCCACTTTACAGGGCTAATCCTGTAAGGAAGGCAGGAAGGAAACATTCTGCTGTTATTTCTAGTCTAATCTTTATTGCCCTGCTTACAGAAACTGCCTCTCTGGTTAACCCTTATTACATTGTAACAGCTAAGATGTTACAACATGAATGATGTTGAGTTGGCCATGCCTACACAGTCACATGACCACCGAGCCACGCCTATCGAGCTGGTCATTAGGGCAGAGAACTGGTTGTTAAATTATTTGAATCCCATCTCTGGTTTAATGTATACTTTTTGTTGTTGTCAATGAATGGCAAACTCTCACAGAGGCATGCTTTGGAGCAGAGCAGAGCCTCTCAGATAGATGGTTTCCGTTATTCATGCTTCTCTTCAGTGTTCATGTTTGGCATTCTTGAGAGAAAGTCATCGGGGCATCTTTGACGCTAGGAAAAATTGCCATACAGTATAAAGAGTTTTCACGCTCTGTGCTAACACACTTAGCAGGGTTCTCTGTGACATTTAATCAAATAAAATAAGTCCGTTTGTTTGGCGTGACTTGAAAGGATAGCTGGAGAGCGAGGAGCAGAGCTGAGTAAGCTTTTCCAAAGGTTTTCCAAAGGGGACGGCATTAGTTAAGGCTGCCCTGTCACAGAATTGTATAAATATTAATGTCTGTAAAAAGACCTCTATGTCTATGTTGGTTGGCTACCTATGCTTGTGAAAGTTGGACCTTAAAATGTAAGACTGGAATAAAATCATCTCCTTTGAGCTGTGGTACTGGAGAAGGTTCCTGCATATTCTTGGACAGCAAGTTTACCAACAAGCAAATTCTGGAACACATAACACCAGACATGTCTTGACTATCTGTCATAATGGTCAAACAATTGGCAACTCCAAAGCAACCAACAAATGCTATGTCTTACACATTGGTTAAAAAAAAATCAAAACACAAAATACAAGCTGGAGAATTCTGGGAGTTGAAGTCTACAAGTCTTAAAGCTGGCAAGTTTGGGGACCCCTGTTCTAAGGTATAGACAGTGTACAGAATTCCCTAATTTTCCATTCCTCTTAAACAAACACACATTGTCCTTGCTGATTATAAACCCATCTTCTAGGTACTATTATTTAGGCAAATCTCCTAAAATATGTTGGATTTGACACCTTGCAAAAACTTTCACCAAGTACCATGCTAAAAATGCACACACACAAAAATTAATAGTGTACAATTCCTTCTTGGCATACAGCAGTATTTCCTAAACTTGGCCATTTAAGGAGTGTGGACTTCAACTCCCAGAACATTTACACTCCAAGACTAGCTTTACACAACTAAACCCTAAGCCTGAATTGGCAAAATTCAATTGTTATTATTGCTAAATCAGTCTGTGTTGATTTAATGAGGTACCATCATTATGTAGTGCATCAGATGTATTTTCCACAGCACCCTGAATCACGAGAATGCCAGTCCTATTTTTAACCCAGAGTTAAATACGGTCCCAAAGTAGGTAAAAGAATCTCACCCTTGTTTTAAAAGATATCCATTTGCTAATGAGAAAACTAATCCATTTAAATCAATTTATGATATTCTTAGTTCTTGTTAAGGATATTGATGTTGTTTTACCAACCAGCAGAGTAACTGCAC
>WNWU01000019.1:3063438-3078122 GCA_012654045.1 Ptyas mucosa | reverse complement strand
ATAGAATAGAATAGAATAGAATAGAATAGAATAGAATAGAATAGAATAGAATAGAATAGAATAGAATAGAATAGAATAGAATAACAGAGTTGGAAGGGACGTTGGAGTCCAACCCTCTGCTTAGGCAGGAAATCCTACACCACAAATGGTTATCCAACATCTTCTTAAAAACTTCCAGTGTTGGAGAATTCACAACTTCTGGAAACAAGTTGTTCCACTGATTAATTGTTCTAACTGACAGGAAATTTCTCCTTAGTTCTAAGTTGCTTCTCTCCTTGATTAGTTTCCACCCATTGCTTCTTGTCCTGCCTTCAGGTTCTTTGGAGAATATTTTGACTCCCTGTTCTTTGTAGCAGCCCCTGAGATCTTGGAACACTGCTATCATGTCTCCCCTAGTCCTTTAGGTTTTTCTGAAATAAATGCCACAATTACTATGGTCTTCGTTGAGTTTATGTATCACTCTTCTTACCGCAAAATCTGCCAGAATTTGCGGGAACAGTTTTAGTCATTGTAGCCTGAAGAAAAGGATAATACGCTTGCCTGAGTGAGACCAGTGATCTGATCTCTAGATCTTTACCTATCATGGCTGCTAAGTCTCTGAGGACCCTGAAGTTTTGAAGAACTACCATCCATACTTACAAATACCCTTTGTAGTAGCAAGAGTGATGACCAACATCCCTCTTGGCTTAAAAACTTGGTACAACTTTGCTTAAAAGAAGCTGGTTATTTAAATCTGTTTCAGTCTGTCTGACATGAAGATACCTTCGATTGCCCTAATATATCTTTATCAGGAGGGAGGCAGAGATGCAATTGTATTGATCCTCCAAGATCTCTCTGTGTCCTTTGACAGCCTTGATCAAAGGATATTGCCAGAGCAGCTCAGCGCATGGGAAACTGGAAGCACTGCATTATCACAATGACATTCTGCCTAAAGAAACATTATCAGACCATGGCATGGGGAGATTACTACTTTGGACCCATGGTACTTATGGTAGGAATGCTATTTTTCTTCCCTGCTGTTCAGCATCTACATAAAGTCAATACAGATGGTCAGCAGGAGATTTGAAATAGAGTATGATTTGTATGCTGATGATACTCAATTATCTTCCCTTTCCACCTAAATCAAGAAAGACAATGCAGATGCTTGACAGTTGCTTAAGAGTTGTCTTGGCTTAAATGAGAAGCAAAAAAAAAAAAAAATCCTCTCCAGATAGAGAATCCAGGGATCAGTGCTTAGATACCTAGAGCTTAGGACGTTGGCTTGTTCTGAGCAAAGCCAAAGTAGTACTTTGGAAGCTGTCCTTGATTCTCACCATTATGAGAAGCACAAGCGGCTTCAATAACAAGGAAATCTATGCCCACTTTTACATGGTACATATGCCACACCCCAGTGGTGAGCTGCTGCTGGTTGTAACAACCGGTTCTCCCAGCAAATGTGAGCGCGTGCTGCCTTCCGTGCATGCGCGTGGCTTCAAAATCATGGCAATATAGGACGGGATAGCACCGAGGTGGGGCTCGCTGGTCGCAACTACCAGTTCTCCCAAACCGGTCCAAACCGGGAGCAGCCCACTTCTGCCACACCCTCTCTTGATTCGGATAAGCTCCCCTCAGTGACTGAGTCCAAATAATGTCATGCTTATGTTATGATGGCTAGCAGTGGTGGGTTCCTCCCGGTTCAGCCCGGTTCCACTGAGCCGGTAGCGATGATGATATGATGTCACCGAACCGGTTCTGCCCCCACCCCACCCCACCCCTCCGCATTATTCTTACCTTTTATTTGGCCCCACCCCCAATCTATTGCTGTCTCCCGAGCCCCAGCTGATCGGCTAGAAGGAAAAAAACTGTTTAAACTCTTGCCGCAGTGCTTCAAAGGGCCGCCCTACAGCTGATCAGTGTTAAAAGGTAGTGTGGTGGTAGACCGATGCCTTCTAAAACGAATGAGTAGACCGATGCCTTCAAAAACAAATGAGTAGACTGGGACCTCCAAAAACAAATGAGTAGACCGGTACAGCTCTGCTAAATCCTAAAGAATGGTCACATGACCATCAAGCCACGCCCACAAACTAAGCCACGCCCACATAACCGGTAGTAAAAAACTTTAGAACCCATCCCTGATATGTATACATTGCTTTTGAGAGCAGGCATCAGAATTTATTTTTAATTTTTAATGTGTGCCAGTATGTAGACAGAAAAAGTGATAGTAAAGGTCTATCAATGTACGAATCAGCTTGATTTGTATTCAAGAGCATACAACACAGAGCATCAAGTGGAACTATGAGTGACAAAGATTCAGTTCTAGCCATCTCATGTCAAATCAAATTTCTGGGAAAGTTCAGCCAAATTCTAGGTAGCTGACACTTTTGGCTTCCAGTCAGGAGAGGGGTTTTCTCAGCAGTAGCAACACCGAAGTATAGAATTCTCTTTAAATGGAAATATGTCAGGTTGCCTTTATCACTGAAGACACTCCTGTCCTTGGTGCTTTCTGAGCTTGGTTCTTTCCTTGCAGACATTTCATTATCCAAACTAGGTAACATAATCAGTGCTCGGACTAGTACTGATGATGTTACCTACTTTGGGTAATGAAATGTCTGCAAGAAAACAACCAAGCTCAGAGAGCACCAAGGACCCCCTCATTTTAACCCTCAGCTAAAAGTATTCTTTTAAAAATGCAAGTAGAAAAAAATAGGGACCACCTGTTCTGCCCCAGCTACGGATCCCAAAGAACACAGCACACACAAAGTTTGTACAAAACTTAATTTACTAAAATAACTCAGTCTTTTTCAAAATAAAGGCTGTTAATAAGCTTTCTTAACAACCTACAAGAAACCAAAGATAAAGTAATCGCAATCTTACGAAGGTTGGCAGAAAGCCCAGAAACAATGTGCAGAGAATCCAGACGTGAAGTAGAGTGAACTAAAGTTGTTCCCTACAACTTGCTTCAGTTGGCGTTCCTCCTTAAATAGGCTAAGGGAGTGGCCAATTAGCCCCAAGCCTTACTCTCGAGAAGATCTCCTCCTGAGGAGCCACTCCTGCCTTTTGGCAGCTCTGCGCACCCATGCACTGAGAAGAGGCTCCTCCTCTTCATCCTCTTCACTTAAAGGAGCTTCTGGAGGTTCTGAAGGTCCTGGCTGAATCCCTGCCTCTGGCACCACATCTTCTCCAGCCTCCTCATTGTCTGACTCAGGTGCCAGCTGCACAGACTGCTGGTGGAACACCACACCAACCTCCTCGCTATTAGAATCAGCTACAATCCGCACAGGCCGCTGACGGGCCACAACACTACGTTTGGTGGGAAGGTAACAGCGTTCCATGCACCTTTGGCGTTTAGTCATGCCGGCCACATGACCACAGAGAGGTCTTTGGACAGCGCTGGCTCTTCAGCTTTGAAACGGAGATGAGCACCGCCCCCTAGAGTCGGGAATGACTCGTACATATGTGCAAGGGGAACCTTTACCTTTACCTTTAAAAGTATTGTCCTGTATTGGTACACTCCCGTTCTCCCAGGCATTTATACAATTGCTATCTCTGAACTGTCTTTTAGATAATATACTTTTCTTTACTAAAGGCAGAGACCTATTTTGATATTTCGGATTTATTATTGCTAAAGTTCACTGGTTTTATTACATATCTTCATTTAAGTGTGCTCTTGTTCTTTTTTTATATCATTCTGGGGTCTTCCTGAACGAAGTGCGAGATAGAAATAAAACACAACAGAATAAAATGTCATAATTACATACTATAGCCCACCTCCCCAGCAAAAAAAGATGCTGCATCCAAAAAAAAAGTGTAAATAAGAATTAGCAAGTGCACAAAAAACACAGTAAAAACAGAAGTCACTGTTATTTTAGTTGCCTGCTAAAGTAGATTATAACATTGCCAGACTGAGAGAAAACTTAAAATAAGTTTGTTCAGGACTGAATTGTGTTTGGTAAGCACTACGTGGGCCTTGGTCACAACAGTGAGATGGTTAGCTGGTGTCATTGATGCAGTGAACATGGGTTGGGCAAACTCCAGGAAACAGTAGAGGTCAGAGGGCCTGACATGCTATGATCCATGGGGTCACGGATGCAACTTAGCGACTAAACAACAACAACATTCAAAATTCATTTTGAAAAGTTCTTCAATGAAGCAAACATTCTCCACCTAGTATTTCCCTATCAGTAATGAAACCAGGCTGAGAAAGTACAGTTATATACGGTAGTGGCCAAAATTGTGGAAACCTTTGGGGAAAATATATTTTTGAGGTTTGATAGCTAATAACACTTCCTTCTTTCTTTCTTTCTTTCCTTCCTTCCTTCCTTCCTTCCTTCCTTCCTTCCTTCCTTCCTTCCTTCTTCTTTCTTTCTTTCTTTCTTTCTTTCTTTCTTTCTTTCTTTCTTTCTTTCTTTCTTTCTTTCTTTGGAGTTTCAAGATAATCATATTCCACTGCTGGAATGGCCTGGGAATAGCCCAGACCTTAACCCAGGGGTGAAATGCTACCGGTTTGCTCTTGTTCAGGTGAACCGGTAGTAGTGGCGGCGCGTGGCTTGGCAAACCGGTAGCGTTGGCAGCGTGAGGCCACACCCACCTGCCCGGACATCGTTACTTCCTGGTTTTAACTAGGAAGTAACCTGTTTTTGACCCTCTGTGCATGCGCACAAGGCTTTGCACATGAACAGAGGGTCTACAATTGGACCTGATGATGGCGCGCATACTTCAGAACCAGTAGGGAAGGTAAGTAGATTTCACCCCTGCCTTAACCCAATTGAAAATCTATGGAGCCGACTACAGAAACTTGTTAGTCAGAAGCGATCCAGCAATAAAACTCAGTTAATAGAAACAATCAATCTTGGTTTCACACTATAACAGCTGCAGAACTAAAAGACTTGGTTCACTCCATGGGAAGACGTTGTAAGGCCGTAATTCATGCTAAAGGTTACCCAACTAAGTATTAACTGACATGGTGATCATTTTTGTGTATCTCGTTTTTTTCTACGTGTTTCAGTTTTCTTCTTTATACTGTAACTGCTATTTCAATAGAAAATCCTTCATAAAAGTTATGGCATTACATTCTTGATTAAATTATCTTTCCATTGATATATAATTTTATGGTACTACTCCCAAAAAAAGTGATGTTATTAGCTAGTTTTAGAAAATGCACTTTTCCCTAAAGGTTTCCACAATTTTGGCCACTACTGTATATAGAATGCACAAATAGAACCTTTTCCTATTTAAAAAAAAAAAATCAGTCTCTTCACTGAAGGGAAAAACTCTTCACTGAAGGGATATTTATAGAAAGTTGCCCTCTCCACTGACATAAATGAGAGAGCCTACACACTCTCCCCTCATCTGTCCGCGTTCACTTGAGCTTCAACAGAAAGAATCATCGCTTCCCATACCAAATGGGAATCTGCAATGCCGATTGCAGAATCTGCAATGCTTCTCAGATGAAGATCTGCAGAGCTGCCAAAGGCAAGTGTCCGTGAAGCTCTATGCAACCAACGCCTTGTAAATAATAGTAGTCATTCTTCGACTTCAACCCATCTATTTCAAGGGTAGGAAAGAGGTTGCAGTTAATGTAGCATCAAATGAAATTTCCATTTTAATAATTAGGCATTGGATTTAAAATATAAATAGGTCATGCAGAGAGTAGCTACATTAAGAATGGACAACCTCGGTGCAAAGCTGTACATGGGAATAGTTTTAATCAATCGTGTAGCCCGAGGCTATAAATATGCAAAATTTATCATAGATGAGCAAACATATATTTGATGTGTAACTAATGCTACAGTTGTTGTAGAAGGAGCGCTCATTAATGAATTTTGCAGGCCATCAAATAAATTCCCCTATATCAGGACTCTGCAGACTTTATGGAGATGAAGACCCATCTAGGTTTCGAATAGCAAGGATCCAGAAATAATATAAGCGGCATGGTGTGGACAAAACCACAAATAACACTAGGCTGGATTTTAATTACATTTAATGAAATACAAATTGGGATTTAATTAATACAAGGACTACGATCAGTCCCGATATATTTAGTTGTTGGGGGTTTTTTTCCCCTACCGTGACATGGAAATTTACAGTGAATGGTAAAATTTGGGAAAGATTGTTGTGGAATACACATGGTTCTTGGAATCATTGTTTTTTTTTTAAAATTTGATTTATATGCTGCCCTTCTCCGGAGACTCAGGGCAGCTTACAATGCATTAAGCAATAGCCTTCATACTTTTGTATATTTATACAAAGTCAGCTTATTGCCCTCACAATCTGGGTCCTCATTTTACCTACCTTAGAAAGGATGGAAGTCAACCTTGAGCCTGGTGAGATTTGAACCTGCAGTAATTGCAGGCAGCTGGTGTTAATAACAGTGCTTTAGTCTGCTGCGCCACCAGGGCTCTTATTATTGTTGGGACATGCCTACTATATACAGAGCAACTACAGGTTTCAGCTGACCAGCATTCATTTAGTGACCGTATAAAGTTACATCACCACTGAAAAAAAGTGACTTATGACTTGTTTTTCACACTTACGGCTGTTGCATCCTCCCCATGGTCATGTGATCAAAATTCAGATGTTTGGCAACTATTTATGACGGTTGCAGTGTCCTGGAGTCATGTCAGGGGCGAAATGCTCCCGGTTCGGACCGGATCGCCCGATCTGGTAGCGATGGCGGTGGGTGGTTCAGAGAACTGGTAGCAAAAATCCCTGTGCCCCCACCACCACCACCACCATGCCCAGCTGAGCCAATCATCAGAGGCTTTTTTTTTTACTTTTGAAAGCATTTTTTCTACAACCTCTTCCGACGAAAAAATGCTTTTAAAAGTAAAAAAAAAAGCCTCTGATGATTGCGCGGCTCAGCTGGGATCGTCAGAGGCTTTTCAACGCATTTTTTTCTGCAACCTCTTGGCTGAAGAGGTGGTAAAAAAAATGCTTTGAAAAGTCTCTGACAATCCCAGCTGAGTTGCCTGATCGTCAAAGAGGCTTTTCAAAGCATTTTTTAAAAAGCCTCTCTGAAGATCCCAGCTGAGTTGCCTGATGGTCAGAGGCTTTTCAAAGCATTAGAAAAAATGCTTTGAAAAGTTTAAAAAAAAAAAGTTGGCCACGCCCACCCAGTCACATTACACCCCTCCCACCAAGCCACGCCCACAGAACCAGTAGTAACAAATTTTACATTTCACCCCTGGGTCATGTGATCAGTTTTGGCGACTTTCTAACCAGCAAAGTCAATGGGGGAAGACAGATTTATTTAACAACCATGCGATTAACTTAAACAACAGCAGCGGTTCGCTTAACAACTCTGGCAAAAAAGGTCGTAAAATGGGGCAAAACTCACTTAGCAAAGGTTTCACTTAGCAACCAAAACTTTGGGTTCAATCGTGATCACAGGTCGAGGCATACCTGTATGTCCGTCCATAGGACAACACCAAGGCATAGAAAAGCGCCTTCAAAATTTTTGGGCACGGGGGAGGAATAGAGGAAAGATTACCTTTCAAGCCAAGCTAAGAATTTTCTTTGGAAATTGAATGCCAATTGGCAGCTGACACAGAAAAAACCATGAAGAATGCAATGGAATGTTCTGAAAGAGACTGATTGAAAAACGGAACAGAAAACCCTTCAGGCTTGCGGTATATAAAAGAGAGCGGAAGAAAGGTGTAATCCTTTGAGAAGAGTTTGGAATAAAAGATGCAAAGTTTTTTTTCAAGAACCACTGCCTCTAAACAACTCCGCAAATATAGAAGTAAACACCTAAGTCATTTAAATTCATTCAAAGAGTGCAAAGAAGTAGAGGTATCTTGTTAGCAGTTTGATAGCCATCGAGTACAAATGGCCTCCAGAAGATTGGGTGCTCCAACACTGGAGATTTTTAAGAATAGATAGATAGATCATAGGGATGGATGGAGAGATAGGGAGATAGAGAGGTAGAGAGATAGAGAGAGAGATAGAGAGATAGAGAGATAGAGAGATTAGATAGACACTGTGTTTCCCTAAAATATATAAGACCCTGTCTTATATTTTTTTGAACCCCAAAATAAGCACTTGGCCTTATTTTCGGGGAAGTCTTATTATTTTGGGGCACATGGACCAAGACGGGGATCCTCTTGCCATCTTATCTGATTTCCAGCTCTGCGTTTAAATATTTTTGAGGAGGGCTTATTTTGGGGGGGAGGGTTATTTTAACGCATGCGCTCAAAAGCTCGATTGGGCTTATTATCAGGGGATGTCTTATTTTCGGGGAAACAGGGTAGGTAGGTAGGTGGATAGATGGATAGATGGATAGATGGATAGATGAATAGATGGCTAGATGGAAGATAAGGATGAGTGGATGGACAGATTCACTCATACTCTCCCATTTGGATAAAAGTGCATCTACTTCAGAACATTTATACCTAGTAACATTGGACTAGAAGACCTGCAAGGTCCCTTCTGATTCTGTTATTCTATTGTTATTCTATTGTTATTCTGTTAAATGTTCCTCTGGTTCCTCTAGATCAGGGGTGCCCAATTTTGGCAACATTAAGATTTGTAGATTTCCACTTCTAGAGGTCCAATTCTGAAAGTTGAAGTCCATGGACCTTAAAGTTGCCAAGATTGGACACCTCTAGTTTAGACCCTGTAAATTTCTCTACATTCTGTGCATCCAAGGTAGCTCTAAGCAACAGGTTAATTGTGGCATCTGGCAAAGTGGAATTTGCATCTTGTAGTCATTGCAGGTCTCTAACGATGTAAATGGAAGCAATAGAAGGAATATAGAAATCGATTTCCCAGCCTCCTACAAATGGAACCATTCATATTAGTTCAATTTTCTTTATTGCAGCTTATGAAATTCTTTAATTAGCTTCCCAGCAAAAGTGTACCAATTATGTCTGTTTCTCCTGTAATGGTGACTCTACGCTTACGGGGCTAAACTGACCAGATAATAAAAGTCATTAAAGTATTCCTCAAAAACTATTTAGCTCATTTCTTGTACCTAGTAATATTATTCCGCATAACAGCAAGTTGCATTTTCTACTAATGATAAGGAAGTGAGATTGCAGCTATGTTCATCCAACATGCTAGATGAGGTAAGATCAGGATCTATCATATTGTCCTATCTGGCAGCCTAATGCTAATGAGCACTACTAGAAATTAGAATTTGCGAAGAAACCATATGAATTGCCAGCCAGTAGGTCATGTAAAATGGTAAAAGCTAGAGGAGGAGGAGGAGGAGGAGGAGGAGGAGGAGGAGGAGGAGGAGGAGGAGGAGGAGGAGGAGGAGGAGGAGGAGAATTAGAAAGAATATTTCCTGCATGTCTAATTCTCAGTCATCCAGGTCATGGTTGGCCCAAAGGTATTTTTTTTCAAGCTGCAACTGGACTTTCTGGTTTTTCTTTGAAGATGTTTTGCTTCTCATCCAAGAAGCTTCTGCATCTCTGAGCTGAATGAGGATGAGGAGCAAAACGTCTTCAAAGAAAAACCAGAAAGTCCAGCTGCCTCTTGAAAAAAACACCTTTGGGACAATCCTTCCTGAGTTTAATCTTATTTCTGAGCCTTTACCTTCAAAAGATCTGTTTCTTAGTGAGCTCTAGGTGGAAAGTACCATCAAGCATTTGCACTTGCATTCCCTTGATTTGGGCAATGCTACAGGTAGGGCTAAAATAGCTGGAGTGCAAACATCAAACTGCTAGATGGCAGCAGAGATGATCCCCAATAGACTTAATTCTCCCTCCACCCCAAAAATAATAAACTCTAAAGAGGGAAAACAGGCCAAATCTTCACCCTGTATCCTTACTGTTGACATCTTAGCAATAAGGCACAAAGAGTAAGGACCACATGTTAAGCTCCAGCTAAGCTGATTTATTGCTCATGCCTATACATAAGAATCTAGTTAACAACAGTCAGCATTAAATTAGTGAATTTCTTTAATTTATTTTTAAATTGACCAATTCTTGAATACAGCTCATCTGTCTGGATATAGGACATAAATACAATCGAGAGAGTCAAGAGATATTTTACGAGAAGAGTCCTCCATTCCTCTAACCACAATAAAATACCTTAGGCCACCAGACTCCAAATTTTGGGCTTAGACAACTTAGAACTACACCAACTTCAGTCTGACCTAAGCATAGTACATAAAATTATCTGCCACAATGTCCTTCCTGTCAGTGACTACTTCAGCTTCAACCACAACAATGCACGATCACACAATAGATACAAACTCAAGGTAAACTGTTCCAAACTCAATTGCAGAAAATACAACTTCAGTAACAGAGTGGTCAATGCCTGAAATGCACTACCTGACTCTGTGGTTTCTTCCCCAAACCACCAAAACTTTAACCTTAAACTGTCTACTGTTGACCTCACCCCATTCCTAAGAGGTCTGTAAGGGGTGTGCATAAGTGCACCAGCATGCCTACCGTCCCTGTCCTAATATTCCTTTTTTCTTACTCTTTTCATGTATTCAAATTATGTTTATACTTTTACCTGTTATCTTATATATGCTTGGCAAAATAAAGTTATGATTATGGTGCTAGATAACAATCAATGGAATTTAAGGGAGGTTGGACTTATATTGTTTGTGGGATTGTAATGACACCAGGCTGATTACTCTCTTGACTCCGCCCTCAAGCTCTGCCTGTCTGCCTCATATATTAGCATCAGTATTCTATCCACTGCAATCTTCAATGGGCAAACTAAAAACTAAAAAAGAAAAAGTACAGTCCCAGTAGAAACAAGGATGTTTTATAAAAGCTAGAGTGTCAGAATTCCCTATGTAGGCATTAGGTTTCATCTCTGCCTTGTGCAAACAGATGACAGCATACGGTTAACCTGGTCACAGAACAGGAACTGAGCAGAGTCAGGCTCGGTTAGTACATGGATGAGAGACTGCAAGAAATGATTGGCCAAAAGGTAGACTTGGAAGTTGAAAAAACACAATGTCAAGGCCCTAACAAAAGAAGATAATGGCAAACCATGTCCATAGTATTGCCAAGAAGACTACATGGACATGTTCATCAAGTCACTAGGAATTATGGCAAGGGTCTGCAACCTTAAACACTCAAAGAGCCATTTGGACCCATTTCCCACAGAAAAGAAAACACCAGGAGCCACAAAACCCTTCCCGTGCCTGACTATTTCTTGAGCAGCCACAAAACTATCATATGTAGTTGAATTAAACGTTCTGTTTTCTTCTGAAACCTTTCTTTTCTTGGATTTATCCATGGTTGGCCTATCGGGGGTTGAAAAGCTCAATAAATGGCATGCTGGTGGGTGTCGCACATTGGCAGTTGTGACGCATATTTTGAGTGACAGGGAGCTGCAGCAGAGGGGTGAAAGAGCCACATGCGGCTCCAGAGCCACAGGTTGCTGACCCCTGGATTAGGTTGACTTGAAATAGATTTTACATACTGACTTAACAGCCTAATTCCTTGGTCAACCCTAAAGCCAAATTCACCCTGCAAAAGGATGAGGCTGAATCCCATACCTATGTCAGTGCATTCAGAATGAAGCTCGTGTGTCTTTTTAATACCCTGTACAAAACAATGACTTCAGTGCACCTGATCCATTCATAGGACTTTGTTACGAGTGCTCCATGGTATAGTTTCATACTATGGTATTAAAGTGGCTTTGCTTTTTGAAACACTGAAAAGGTATGCAAATGATTCTTTTGCAATCACTGTGTTTAGTGGACTGGACCAGAGTGTCATTTAAAAAAAAATGCCTGCTTTCCCTGTTGGTTGTTTTCTCTGTTTGTTTTCCTGGAAAATGCCTGTGGAAATTGGGAGTATTCGAAATGTTGACGCGATTCAGCTGCCAGGTACAAATAAAAAGGCCATTTCAGCAAATGGAGAACTCCAGGCAGTTACCTGCTTGCAAAATGTTATTGACATTTCAGTCAAAGATAATTGCTTCATAATGTAAGCCGTTTTATTATGGATATGAACATGGCAGACAATTCCAGGCATTATATATCATCTTGGATTCAATATTCTGGCTTTTATGATTTCCCACAGTGAAATAAATTAGAGATGGAATGTGATTGCAGTTAATATATGGTATTATGTGTTGCATATTTTAAAAGTGAAGTTCATTAAGGAACAGATTATGGTTAATGTAAGAAACATCTGCATGTACCCAAAATGAGGTGGATAAGCCTTAAATTTCATGCCCAGTTGTTTTGGTCATTTTATCTGTCTCTCTGTCTGTCTATCATCTATCCATCTACCATCTACATTATCTAATATCAGTGCTGAAATCCAAATTTTTTTATTACCGGTTCTGTGGACGTGGCTTGGGGGGGGTGTGGCTTGGTGGGCATGGCAGGAGAAGGATGCTGCAAAATCTCCATTCCCACCCCACTCCAGGGGAAGGACACAGCAAAATCTCCATTCCCACCCCACTCCAGGAGAAGGACACAGCAAAATCTCCATTCCCACCCCACTCCAGGAGAAGGACACAGCAAAATCTCCATTCTCACCCCACTCCTGGGGGAAAGATATTGCAAAATCTCCATTCCCATCCCACTCTGGGGCCAGCCAGAGGTGGTATTTGCCGGTTCTCCTAACTGCTTAAAATTTCCACTACCGGTCCTCCGAACTGCTCAAAATTTCCGCTATCGGTTCTCCAGAACCTGCTGGATTTCACCCCTGTCTAATATACAGTACATGTCATTAAAAAGTGACTCTGAAATGCACAGAAAGAAAAGGAGAAATAGTTTTATAATACAATCCAATTTAAATTTAAAACAGATTACAATTTGGGAGCATCAGAATTAAGAGTTTGTGACCCGTTGCAGGAAATTTCAATTAGGCTAATTTAGGGGAGAGAAACAAAGTTCACTTAAAGTTTCTTTGATACTAGGTTTAGTATACAAAAAATAAGGGATTAGGATACAGAGCTTTGAACTGAATAAGCAATATTTCTGCATTAATGTATAAGTGGATTCATTAAGGTAGAGCAGGGATCTCCAAACTTGGCAACTTTAAGACTTGTGGACTAAAACTCCCGGAATTCCTCAGCCAGCAAAGCTGGCTGAGGAATTCTGGGAGTTGAAGTCCACAAGTCTTAAAGTTGCCAAGTTTGGAGACCCCTGAGGTAGAGCCTCTTTTGCCCTGAATACAAACTGAAAAGCTAACTTCTCTTTTCCAAGTTAAGTCTGACACTGTAATATCCATCTGTTCTGTTCTACCTTAGTGATGTTCAGTAGAACGGCTTGCCTTCAGACATTGTGGCTGCTCAGTCACTGGAGGTTTTTAAGAAGAGATTGGACAACCATTTTTCTGAAATGGTATGGGGTCTCCTGTTTGAGTAAGGGGGTTGGACTAGAAGACCTCCAAGTTCCCTTCAACTCTGCTATTCTATTATTCTGTTTTACACATTTATTTTTTAAAAATCTCCTTCAAGTCAACCTTCAGTCTTGTGATTTTGTAGAAATGTCCATATTTTGAGAAGAGTTTACCATCCTTTAATATGTTATGGCTGTGGTGGCTCAGTGGCTAAGACGCTGAGCGTGTCGATCGAAAGGTCGGCAGTTCAGCGGTTCGAATCCCTAGTGCTGCGTAACAAGGTGAACGCCTGTTACTTGTCCCAGCTTCTGCCAACCTAGCAGTTCAAAAGCACGTAAAAAAAATGCAAGTAGAAAAATAGGGACCATCTTTGGTGGGAAGGTAACAGCGTTCCATGCGCCTTTGGCATTTAGCCATATCAGCCACATGACCACGGAGACGTCTTCGGACAGCGCTGGCTCTTCGGCTTTGAAACGGAGATGAGCCCCCTAGAGTCAGGAACGACTAGCACATATGTGCGAGGGGAATCTTTACCTTTACCTAATATGTTTTCATCCTATCAGTCTGTCCTACAATCCTGAATTTCCTAGTAGGTTCTCACGCATAAACCACCCAAATCAGATCCTGTTTATCATTTTTGAGATCAGCCAATGTTTGCTAAGAATCAAGCTCAACTCATAGGCATCTTAAATTAAAGTCATATGAGAAGCTGCTTATCTGGGTGCATTAAAGCTTATTGAAATGATATGGGGATTTATTTATTTTTTTTGCCATAATTAAATCATGTTTAGGTTTGAGATGCCTAATGTCCTGTAGGCTGGATGAACCAAAGTCTGATGCAAGATAAGATAGCTCTGTTCTTCCTAAGTATCTCTGTGACAGTCATTTTAGCAGTGGGCTAAAACCATTTTAATCCAGAGATGAAAGGCTACTTAATAGCAAAAGGAAAAAAGGAATTAGCATCAGTTGGCTTTGAATAATTAAATGCTTAGTTAAAAATCTCAATTTAATGCTCCTTCTCAGATTTTGCATCCTTATTGTTTCTCTGGCCTGTACCTGTCAGGTTAGATTCCGTGCAGGGGTGAAATCCAGCAGGTTCTGACAGGTTCTGGAGAACCGGTAGTGGAAATTTTGAGCAGTTCGGAAAACTGGTAGCGGAAACTTTTGAGTAGTTCGAAGAACCAGCAAATACCACCTCTGGCTGGCCCCAGAGTGGGGAGGGAATGGGGATTTTGCAATATCCTTCCCCTGGAGTAGGGTGGGAATGGAGATTTTGCAGTATCCTTCCCCTGCCACATCCACCAAGCCATACCCACCAAGCCACACCACACCCACCAAGCCGGTAATAAAAAAATTTGATTTTCACCACTGATTCTGAACGAATACTTGCAGCGTTTAGTTTAGTTTAGTTTAGTTTAGTTTAGTTTAGTTTAGTTTAGT
>WNWU01000019.1:3039749-3054657 GCA_012654045.1 Ptyas mucosa | reverse complement strand
GATAGATAGATAGATAGATAGATAGATAGATAGATAGATAGATAGATGATAGAATAGAATAGAATAGAATAGAATAGAATAGAATAGAATAGAATAGAATAGAATTCTTTATTGGCCAAGTGTGATTGGACACACAAGGAATTTGTTTTGGTGCATACACTCTCGGTGTACATACAATAAAAGATACATTCATCAAGAATCATAAAGTACAACACTTAATGATAGTCATAGGGAACAAATAAGCAATCAAATCATATTAGGAAACAGTCTATATAAATCTTAAGGATACCAGCAACAAGGATACAGTCATATAGTCATAAGTGGGAGGAGATGGGTGATAGGAATGATGACAAGATTAATAGTAATGCAGAACTAGTTTGACTGTTGAGGGAATTATTTGTTTAGCAGAGTGATGGCATTTGGGGAATAAACTGTTCTTGTGTCTAGTTGTTCTGGTGTGCTGTGCTCTATAGCGTCGTTTTGAGGGTAGGAGTTGAAACAGTTTATGTCCAGGATGCTAGGAAGTCTGTAAATACTTTCACAGCCCTCTTTTTGACTCGTGCAGTATACAGAGATGCATATCTGAGATGCCCTTCAACCAAGTAAGATACATGGGTCATCTAGACCAGTGTTTCTCAACTTAGCATTTTTAAGATGCCTGGACTTCAATTCAACTTCAACTGGGGAATTCTGGGAGTCCAGACATCAAGGTTGAATATATTAGGAATAGCACTTAGACTTATATACCACTTCACAGTGCTTTACAGCCCTCTCTAAATGATTTACAGAGTCAGCATATTGCCCTCAACAATCTGGGTCCTCATTTTACCCACCTCAGAAGGATGGTGTTGTGACCCCGACTCCTGAGCCTGTCCTAACAAAGGAAGAGGACTCAGAAGGTGATGGGGAGGAACTGACAAGGCCTCCCTCTCCAGGACCCTCCTCTCTGGCAATGCCTCAGGTTCCATCCGAAGGCCAAGAGGAACAGCCTGGGATATGCCAGGAGGAAAGCATATCGGAACAACAACAGATAGGGAGCGAGGATGATGAATCCTGGCTTGATCCCAGGCAGTGTCAGAGGGAGAAGCGTGCGCAGCAACGAAAGAGGCGTGGGAGGGCCAGAGATTGAGCTGAGTCACTGAGCCACACCCCACAAGGAATAAAAGTGGGTGTGATTGCTCTTCAGGCTTTGTGACGGTCAAAGTTAAAAACCTGAGAGTCACATCGCGTTACCTGGAACCTGGCTTGTACATATTGGGATTGGACCTTGGCTAACTCTTGCTTCGTGGATTACTTTTTGCTACTGGACCAGACTGAGGATAAACTCTCTCTTGCTTACTGTGAGTGAAAACTGACTTGGCAGGCATGACGCAGTTTACTGCCACAACTCTTATCTGCAAGGGTTTCTAGTCTGATTGCTTAATAAAAACTTGGCAGGCGTGCCTGGTTGTGTGTTTGCCTGTGTGGGGAAGGGGGACAGAACAGATGGAAGGCTGAGTCAACCTTGAGTTGGTGAGATTTGAACCGCCAAATTGCAGGCAGCTGGCAGGCAGCAGAATTAGCCTGCAGTACTGCATTCTAACCGCTGCGCTACCACGGCTCTTTGGGCTACAGTAGACTACAGAGAAGCCTGAAACATCAACTCCCAGAATTCCTAACGTAGCAGTAGAACTTCCAAGAAATTCTCAATAGCATCTTCAAAGAAAATTGAAGCCTCAATGCAACTAGATTGAAAGATGAAAACTAGTCCATTCTGATACTGTTCCCCTTGCCTTATTGGAGTAGTTGTCAAGGTTTCAGGTGATGTAAAATCACATGATCTATCATTCAATTATAATTCCTTCCCATATATGCATTTTCCTTTTCCTTGCCTGGTGGAGAGGTTATTCGTTAGTGTATATTCACAAATGCAGATACACATGGCAGATACGTAGGAAAAATAATGATAATGATGATGCTGTCCATTCAGTCACGTCTGGCTCTTGGCGATTCTGTGGGCCAGGCCTCACCACATCTTCTGATCTTGCGCTGCTTGTTTGAGTTTTTCTGTGGTCTGATTGGTGTCAGCTTTGCTGATGTCCAGCTATCAATGTTTTTGATGGCCTGGTTTCCTTTTACTGCTAGCTCTTGCCAACATAATTGTAATTGCTTTCTCCAGTGAATAGGAAAACTAATAACTGCCCTCTATTCAGTCTGAAGGGTACCTAGTTATTGAAGCTTAAGCCAGTCAGCCGTTAGTGTAGGTTAAGATTTGGGGCACCATGAATGGAAGCAGTATTTGCTTATCTTTTTTTCCCCCCCATCCTCGTATTTTTCCCACAAG
Source organism: Ptyas mucosa (assembly GCA_012654045.1). Classification (NCBI taxonomy): domain Eukaryota; kingdom Metazoa; phylum Chordata; class Lepidosauria; order Squamata; family Colubridae; genus Ptyas; species Ptyas mucosa. Next base: position 3,052,334 of record WNWU01000019.1, on the reverse strand, counting down.
TGTAAGATCAGCTTTTTTCCTATCAACCAAAAGTCGGTCCATTTGATTGTAACAGAAATTGACCGACCAGCCTCTCCCTTGAGCCTGTTGTTGTGGGATGACAACTGACTGGCTCCAATTCATCCAACTGGCCTTTATGCCTAAGGCAGGACTAGAACTCACAGTCTGCTAGTATCTTGCCTTGTGCCTTAACCCCTAAAGCAGGGGTGGGTTCTAAATTTTTTTACTACAGGTTCTGTGGGTGTGGCTTATTTTGTGGGTGTGGCTTGATGGTCATGTGACAATTCTTTAGGATTTAGCAGAGGTACTGGTCTACCAGGCTTTTAACTGCTTGCAGAGCTGTACCGGTCTACTCATGTGTTTTTGGAGGCACCGGTCTACTCATTTGGTTTTGGAGGCACCAGTCTACTCATTCATTTTTGGAGGCTCCAGCCTATCCATTTGTTTTTGGAGGCACTGGTCTACCACCACACTGCCTTTTAACACTGATCAGCTGTAGGGTGGCACTTTGAAGCTCCACGGCAAGAGTTTAAACAGTTTTTTTCCTTCTAGCCAATCAGCTGAGACTCAGGAGGCAGCAATAGATTGGGGGTGGGGCCAAATAAAAGGTAAGAATAATGTGGGGGGGGCGGGGGCCCCAGCTCCCGAACAAAGAGAATTGGTTCAGTGACATCATATGTATCATATCATCATCCTGGTACAGCCAGTTAGTCCCATCACTAACTATTGGGGACAAGTCATTGACCCCTGCAGAGAAAGCTTGCAATTTAGGCATCCTCCTGGATGCACGACTGTCTTTAGAAGATCATATAACAGCCGTGGCCAGAGGAGCTTTCTATCAGGTTCGCCTGATTCACCAATTGCATCCCTTTCTAGACCAGGACTCTTTATGCACAGTCACTCAAGCCCTCGTCATTTCCTGACTTGACTACTGCAATGCTCTCTACATGGGGCTCCCCTTGAAGTGCACCCGGAAGCTCCAACTGGTCCAGAATGCGGCCGCGCGAGTAATTATGGGAGCAACATGGCGCTCACATGTAACACCTCTTCTACGCGAGCTACACTGGCTTCCGGTGGCCTTCCGAGTGCGTTTCAAGGTGTTGGTTCTTACCTTTAAAGTGCTCCATGGCTCAGGACCTGAGTACTTATGAGACCACCTACTGCAACCGATAACCTCCCACCAACCAATATGCTCTCACAGAGTAGGCCTACTCATAGTACCATCATTAAAACAATGTTGTCTAGTATTCCAAGGGAGAGAGCCTTCTCTGTGGGGGCACCTACTCTTTGGAACAAAATACCCCCTGGAATACGAATAATCTCAGATCTTTGCACTTTCCGACGTGCCCTGAAGACCTTTCAGTTTCAACAAGCAGGGCTAGCATAAACACCTAAATTCTATGCCAAGGTCTTAGCGGATACACCAAGTTGACTTAATTTATTACTGTTTATAAAAAAATAAAAAAATAAAAAAACTATTATATGTATATGAAATCTTAATCTGTTCATCGCCCTGAGTCCTTTGGGAGAAGGGCAGTATAGAAATTCAATCAATCAATCAATCAATCAATCAATCAATATCGTCACCGCTACCGGCTCGGCAGAACTGAGCCGAACCGGGAGGAGCCCACCACTGCCCTAAACCCGTGATGGCGACCCTATGGCATGCGTGCCAAAGAGGTCATGCAGTGCCCTCTCTGATGGCATGTGAGCCGTCACCCCAGTTCATCTTTGCCGTACATGTGCGTGCGCCTCCCACCGGCCAGCTGGCTTTTGGGTCTCTGCCGCATATGTGTGGGAAGGCAGGGCACATGCGTGGGGGGGCACATTGCATTTTGGGGGTTCAGGCATGCTCGCTTTGGGCACTCAGTCCGGAAAAGGTTAGCCATCAGTGCCCCAGACTAAACTTCATTACTACCTATATTATCAATCTACCAGTTGTACTGTACATTAAAAAAAACCTACAATGGCCCTGCTATCAGAGAGCAAAAATATTGTGAAGCTGGAATTCATTATAGACTTGCTTTCAGCAATACTAATGTACCAGCCCGTCCAATGCTAAATGTGATTTCCAAAAATAATTAAAATAGCTTTTCCATCTGGCCTATATCTGAAGTGGAAAGATAACTTCCCACCATTCATACTTTAAAATGAGCTGCTGTCTTCTTCCTTGTGAATACGTTTTCTTTTCATTTCTTTTCCATTGTTCCTTTATTAAATGTTGCAGTCCACACATGTATTTCAGTCTAAAAACGTGATGGCTTGACAAAATGAAAGCTAATATTCTCCAATATTTCAATCACAACTCATCTTACTATGTCTCGGTGAATCTGGTGATGGTGCTAGGAGCGGTGGCTTTCTAACAGATATCAAAATCCAGGTGCAAGATTGGTTTTTAACTGGAACAGTGTGGTATGACCATACACTGATACTTGGCCAAAATATTTGAAACAATTCCTAACTTGTGAAAAAACAATTAAAATGTCTTGTACTATTTGCACCTACCTGGATTTGAAGAGCATATTTGAAATCTTCTACAGGTCTTCTTGCCAAGGCAGAGGTGGCATGGCTGGTATCTTGTGTGGCAAACATTTTTGTGAAGACATTCCAGTCCTAGAATTTAATGTCTCACTGTAAAACATTAACTTGTCTTTACTATCTGTTAAGGAATATGCACAGAGTAATCCTTGAGTAGCAAGGTTGTGCACATGAGAAAATGGCTGAGAGTGATTGTGAATAAGCACTGTCAATACACAGACACACCGAGTTGTGATATTCTTTTACTTTTAGGAAAAACAAAGCAAAGTCCAATAAACAATCCAGGTCATACACAGTTAAATATAGTTAAATTGTCAATCCAGGGATATTCCAAGAACAAAGTCTTCTTACCAGTTGTTGTAGTCATATGCAATAAAACAGTTCTTTTTAGAGTTGCAACAGGAATATAAATACAGCAGTAAAACAATCAGTAAAACAGTAGAAAACAACAAGTAGCAATGATCAATCAGTGATCATGCAGAGAGAACAGGCAGAGAGGAGCAGAGATAGCAATAATAATGTAATAATAGAAAAACAAGCCATGATTCAAGCTTCCTCTTAAGTACGTTGGCTGCAAAGCTAGCCAATCAGAATACAGTATGATTCAATACAGCATTACAGTCTTAAAGCTATATATTACATTTTGACTGCAAATATGCATTGATGGTTTATATATATTGCCAACCCAACCAGTTAGGCAATAGCCATTCCCTAACATTATCTTTTTTACATCCCAAAGAAATGAGGAAGGCTACACCTGGAATACATCTGCCCAGCTACTACAGGTAGTCTTTGATTTACATTCATTTAGTGACCAGTCAAAGTTACAACAGCACTCAAAAAAAGTTACTTATGATCATTTTTCATACTTATGGCTGTTGCAACATCCCCATGGTCTCGTGATCGAAATTCAGATACTTGACAACTGACTCATATTTATGAAGATTGTGTCCCAGGATCATTTGATCTCCTTTTGTTGCCTTCTGACAAACAAAGTCGATGGGGAAGCCAGATCTGATAGCTGTGGCTAGGGGGACCTTTGCACAGGTTCGCCTGGTGCACCAATTGCGACCCGACTTGGATTGGGAGGCTCTCCTCATGGTCACTCATGCCCTTGTCACCTCACGGTTAGATTATTGCAAGGCGCTCTACATGGGGCTACCCTTGAAAAGTGTTCGGAGACTACAGTTGGTCCAGAACACAACCGCACGAGCTGTCATGGGTGCACCTAGGTACACCCACATTACACCAATTCTCCGTGAGCTGCACTGGCTCCCTATTGGTCTCCGGTCACAATTCAAGGTGTTGGTTATTACCTTTAAAGCCCTACATGGCTCAGGGCCAGGGTATCTTCGAGACCGCCTTCTACCACATAACTCCCAACGACCGGTAAGATCCCACAGAGTTGGTCTCCTCCGGGTCCCGTCAGCTAAACAATGCTGGCTGGGGGGCCCGTGGGGGAGGCCCTTCTCTGTGGCTGCCCCAGCTCTCTGGAACCAGTTACCTCCTGAGGTCCGGACCATCCCCACCCTATTGGCCTTCTGAAAAGCAGTGAAGACCTGGCTCTTCTGGCAGGCCTGGGGCCATTGATCTCGCTCCTGCGAGCCGGCGAGATCCGGCCATGAATGGTGTGAATGAGTTTTAATGTTTCTAATTCTTAAATGTTTTTTTATAATGATTTTAAATGCATTGTGAGCCACCCTGAGTCTTTGGAGAGGGGCGGCATACAAATTGAATTAAATAAAATGAATAGATTCACAACTCTGTTACTAACTAAACAACAACAGTTGTCCCCTTAACAACTTTGGCAAGAAAGGCCGTAAAATTCACTTAACAAGCATCTCACTTAGCAACAGAAATTTTGGGCTCAATTGTGGTGATAGGTCAAGGACTATCTGTACAGTCTGTTACTTTCGCACCCATACAAAACTGGAGAGCAGAGTGTGTCTTCCTGCACTGTATGGAGAACTAGACTAGATGATCTTTGAGAATTGTTCTTATATTACTTCCTGTGATTCTCCAAGCTAGTTCAAACAATGGCTTGTGCAACCAACTTATGGGCTTGTCCAATTCCCTTCAGCACTCCTGGCCAGAATGTACTGTATTTTTCTCTCCATAAGACACACTTTTTTGTCTCTCAAAAGTGGGTGGAAATGTCTGTGCGTCTTATAGAGCGAGTATTGCTGAAGCTCCACCCACCTGCCTGCCCCCACCCTTCAGCCGTTTTTGACTTTCTGTGTGCCCCATTTTGTGCCTCTGCATGTCCCATTTTCAGCCTCAGCACACTCCGTTTTCGGCCTCTGCGTGCCCCATTTTTGAAAAGGCTGAAAACAGGGCACACAGTGTTCAAAAATAGGGCGCGCAGAGGCCAAAAATGGAATGTACAGGGGCTGAAAACAGGGCGCACAGAGGCCAAGAACAGGGCACACAGACGTTGAAAATAGGACATGCGGAGGCCGAAAATGGGACGCATGGAGGCCAAAAATGGGGCATGCGGAGGCCGAAAACGGGACATGCGGAGGCCAAAAACGGGAGTATGTCTTATCGTCAAGTGCATCTTATGAAAATTATATCATAAAGTGTTTTCCTTTACTCCTATCATTCCAGGGTAGGTGAAAGTAGTATTCTTTGTGATTGAAGTGGGATCCAGATCCATGTTCTGAAACTTTATTCTTTGACTGATGGATGCACCCAAATATAGCAAAATTTGTTCCTTCTTACTCTTTTACCTTTCCTTTTATGTGCATCTGCTAGTTGTTATTATATGACAATAAAGGACATATAAATAAATAGCAAGCGATGAACTTCTCTATTAGACTTTTAAGATACACTGCTGGGCCACATTCCTTTTATGCCAGAGAATGTTCCAGATGGGACATCAATTATTATTTTTATTTTGCCTGTTAAGTGTAATAGGTCACTAAAATCCAGGCGTTCCAGCTTTGTAGTACTGACTATTTTGGGATGTGAGGGGCTTTCCTCCTGCTCGGTCTCTATCCCAATCTCTTTTAGTTGGTTGAGTGCAGGGGTGCTATTCAGCAGGTTCTGACAGGTTCTGGAGAACCGGTAGCGGAAATTTTGAGTAGTTCGGAGAACCGGCAAATACCACCTCTGGCTGGCCCCAGATTGGGGGGGAGAATGGGGATTTTGCAGTATCCTTCTCCCAGGAGTGGGGAGGGAATGGAGATTTTGCAGTATCCTTCCCCTGAAGTGGGAAGGGAATGGGGATTTTGTAGTATCCTTTCCCTGGAGTGGGGTGGGAATGGGGATTTTGCAGTATCCTTCCCCTGCCATGCCTACCAAGCCACACCACACCCACCAAGCCACGCCCACAGAACCGGTAGTAAAAAAAATTGAATTCCACCACTGGTTGAGTGAGTAGGTCATGATTTGGCTCAGTGAAATCGTTCTTTCTATGTATCTTCTGGATAAGAAGGTGCATTTCATATGCATCTAGGGGTTTGCTGTGATTTTATTTTTGGACCACCCGTCTAATAAAGGAATCATTGTCTTTTGGCTGGAAGCAACTTTGAGCATTAGTTGGGCTGGGTGAGAGAGAGAGAAAGAGAAAGACTTTAATAAATTCTCCCAATAATTCAATTAATTAAGCTCCGGTTCTTCAGTTTTTGATCTTCCATTTCTAGAAGGAAAGGAATAAAAACGAGAAAAAGAAAGAAGGAAAGGAATAAGAAAGAAAGAAAGAAAGAAAGAAAGAAAGAAAGAAAGAAAGAAAGAAAGAAAGAAAGAAAGAAAGAAGGAAGGAAGGAAGGAAGGAAGGAAGGAAGGAAGGAAAGAAACCATGTTGGAGAGGAAAGAAGAGTCTTTGGCTGTCAGATAAATAGATACACACCTAATGAAGTTATCATATGATGGAAATGGTCAATGGAACAATGCTTCAGCTGGTTACTGAATTAATTCATTTTTTAAATGACACCTAATATGTTGTACTATAACCGTGTTTCCCTGAAAATAAGATCCTGCCTTATATTTTTTTAACCCCAAAATAAGCGTTTGGCCTTATTTTTGGGGAGGTCTTATTATTTTGGGGCGCGTGGACCAAGATGGAGCTCCTCTTGCCGTCTTACCTGATTTCCAGCTCTGCCTTTAAATATTTTTGGGGAGAGCTTATTTTCAGGGGGGGGAGGCTTATTTTAACACATGTGCTCAAAAGCCCGATTGGGTTTAAATCAGGGAATGTCTTATTTTCGAGAAAACAGGGTAAGTAGTCAACGGGCATGGATTTCATCAAATTCTAAACCATGAAAAGATTAAAAAAGGGTATCAAAGTTAATACTAACCAGGCTTGTGCATATTCACCCATCAGGTCTTTCCCAAACTTGATTAAGTGTGTGAGATGAATGAATCCTGCTTATGATTTTTCCTTCCTCAGTAGTGCTGGAGTTCCAACTCCAGATGTTGGGAGATGTTTCTCCCAACATCTTCTACAGTGCAGCTCTTAAAGGTACAGGCATACCATCCCAATTGCTCTGTGTATGTATGTTTGAGAGAGACAGAGAGGGAGAGAGAGAGAGAGAGAATTCTTCAATCTCTTCTACAAGAATTATTTGCTAACACTAATGCCACCTATTTAAAATTATTGGGTTTTAACCTCCCTTTGAACTAGCCTTATTTGAGAAGACACTTTCTTCTAAGCAATGACGAAGCAAATATGCAGCCTCAAGGATTCAGTATATAAAAGGCTGTGATTACTCCACACAAAAGGGAGATGGCAGCTGGTGTTCTAATTGCCCAGGAAGTGGGTTACTAAGCAAGCTTCTCCTCACCCAATTTGCTATTTCCCCTGGGGAGGGAAGAATGTAGCCACACAATTCACTCTTTGCAGACTGCAATCACTCCTACTCAAAGCCCAGTTCAAAATATCTTATTATTTGTAAACTATTATGATTCCAAATCTGGCAGGGTCCAAGTAATATCATTATCATCATCATCATCGCCGTCGTCATCGTCATCACAACAATAATAGCAATTGCTACAACAGGAGCTTTAAGTTGATTATCCAATTTACTTTTCCCCCAAAATCATTTCCCTTTAATAAGATTGTTTTCCCACCAAAATAATAACCCAAAGCATTGGGGCTTCTCCCAATCACTGTCCTCTAGGCAATCAATGCACAGTATAATGAGAGGTTGGGCATTTGTAAAAATGTACCTAGGGGAACGATGCTTCGTATTTGCTTTAGCTATAAACTGAGCGTTTCTCGTGTGTGTGTGTGTGTGTGTGTGTGTGTGTGTGTGTGTGTGTGTGTGCAATTCAAATAAGAATAGCTAGTTACCAAGGAGACACATACACACACACACACACACACACACACACACACCGATGATTCAGAGAGACCAACCGGTTTAAGATTTTGGCATTACTGTATCTTCTTAATTCAAGAGACCGTAACATTTTAAATGGGAAGGAGGCGGAGGGAGAAGGGAATATGAGACAAGTCAGAACGACGTGCACGCTGCCTTCCAGCACCAAGGACAGCTCCGGTTGTTTTGCCGGGGAAATGGAATTCACCAGCAAGAGATGTTCAGATGTAAATGAATTGAAGTAAGAATTCTCCGGAGAACTCTTGAGTTTGGAATCCGAAGGGAGCAGAGGGAGAATCAAATGGGAAATGCAATGCAAGGGCAACGACGATCCAGATGGAACTGATTAAAGACAACGCTGAGAAGACTCTATTTGCATCCAGGGGTGAAGAACAAAACCATGAGCCCCTGGAGAGGGGTCTTGGTTACGCCGCATTCTTGGTGCTTCCGTCAAGAAAAGCTGGGTGCCGTTTCTTCCTGCACTTTTCTAGGGAGAGAAAGGTGGGGCTGAGATGTTTTTAAAACAAATTCTTCATCTCAAGAATCACTAAGGAAGAAGCAATGCTGATTTGGATTCAGTGTCGGTCCTTATCGGTCTTTCGAAGGATTCCGATTGCTGTTTGAAATTCTGGCACCGAGCCTTTCCTCTGCTTGCCTGTCATTTCCACCCCATTTCAGCAAATGGCAGGTGAAATGATGGATTTGGCAAAAGAAACTTGATACCGTAGAATCTGGAGCCTGGCATTCCTTCCCTGCCAACCATAATGTCAATGAAACCTAGAAGAGGACTAAACTAAAGAGATCTAAACACCGCCAAAGATGAGTGGAACATTCAGAGATGTGGCAATCCCTGCAAACTTCACTCAGACAAAGTTTGACTGAGACCAACTCGGCTCTTCTAGACTCTCCAGTTTCAATGGAGTTTCTTGTCCCCGACAAGATTGGATTGGCTTCGTTGCTTTTAAGACAGTTCTTGAACTTTTTGCTGCACCATCTTGTCATACATTTTTCACCCTCTTGATTTAGAAACAAAGCTTTCCAGACAAATTTCTTTGGAATGGTGAGGAAAGCACCAGAACATTCAAACTTCTGTATGTGACGACTTACGAACACTTCCCACATAGCTTGATTTCTCCCTGAAGGTGAAAACGGCAGGAGTATGTAGATTAAAGGAAAGGCTAACTTATTCGGCCAGAAGTTTCGAACCTACTAAAACCTCCATGTTGAAACAGCTGGACCACAGTTGCTAAGGTAACTGATCAATTAAAGATTGTCTAATAAAATATGGGCAACTTGAACTGTATGTCTGAAGGTCTATAGGACCAAGAGAATGATTCTGTGCTTCAACTGCCTCTAGGAATTCCATTACCAAGTCAGTAAATAGTATGATTCTTAAAATAAGGGAATTAAATGAAGGAATATTCATTAGTTTATTTTAGAATTGAATTGGTGTGGTTTTTTTAAAGGCAACTACTTTCAAAAATTATTGTGGTTATAGTTGGTCACATAGTTAGCCAGATGTTTAAACTGGATTTGGCATTTTTATATCATCCTCATGATCAGCATTGTTTATATATTGTTTTCTGACATGACTTATTCTTAAACTATCAAGTTAGCATAGCAGTCACCAACTTAAACTAGTAACTAATGCTATTATTCGGACTGTTCTGGCAATAGAGCTAAAGGCAATAGGGTAAAGAGTATTTCTGTAAAATAAAAATAGTCCCAGTTTACCAGAGCACATTATGATATAAAATTTAGAGGGAGGCATGTACCTCAAAGGTCAAAATTAGAGATTGTTGAAACAACGTCAGAATATGAAGAAGCTTGGAACCCAGGGAGAGGTTAAACCAAACAATAGCTAAAGGCTAATCACTAAGACCCCCTCTGATTTTTAAAAAAGATATATTATGCCAACTTCTGGGGGGGGGACTGCAAAATACAAGTAGAATGTTTATTTTACAAGGCATGTTGAGCAACTTCTGAGTAAAGAGACATAAGCTCAAAATGTCCTACTAACTCTTCTGATCTTTGGATTGCAATAATATGCTGAATTTGGACCTTCAAACCTTTTTATAGACTTCCTTATTATTTTGCTTTAGGTAACAATCATCTATTTGTGCCATTTATTTCACTCGCATTTAATGCCTGCAGTGCCATCGTAAGCATTGCCACCAAGTCAGAAATAAACGTGCATTCAATTCACCTGATCTGAATTCATGCTAAGAAAAGCACACTGAATTTAGTGAGATCTCCATCCTAGCAAGCAGGGTCAGGGCTGTTTAGTTTTGATTGACATGCACACTTCATTAGCCATCTTATCAGAAAAATGTTGATTTAAATAACAGTCACAATTTTCTGCCTTAACAATGGCTATCACGTCGATAAAAACCAACTGCCAATGATATTGATGCCATCTTACACTTAAGTGTAAACTGTGAACAGTTGGATAGGAGGAAATCATCTAAAACTGGCTGCTTTTCTATTTTGATCCAAGGTCAACCAGAAAGGCAAACAACTTGAGTTTCAAGAAAATATTCATTTCTAGCTTCTACGTAATGTTTAAGAGGCCTACTGTCCTCATTGGTTTGGGTCAAAAGTAAAGATGTATGGACTTTACAGAGGATATTTCTATGGCAGGATTAATTTCAAACATTAAATTGGAATGTTTACATTCTAATTTTGATACCAAATAGATCAGCTTTTTACAGAAGCATCCATCTTCTGTTTGATACGTTAATTCTGTACAGGAATAGAATCTGTTGTTTTTTTTTTTATCGCAGGCTTTGAAGATTATCTGTTGTAGGAACCATACAGTAGGCTCATTTTTATGTTCTGAACTTTGATATGGTGGTCTGCATATAAGTTTTTGGACATCCACTGACTTTCCTGCAAGTTTAGTAAACGCTGAAATGTTATCAACTAAACCATCCAATGAGTTTGCTAGTTCCTCTGTAAGGAATGCATTACTATTCCATCTGTGACCTAGCAAGAGCTGGGAAATGATAAAGAGATGGAATACTTGGGCTTGGGCACCATCAATATTGGAAAGTTTTACTTGGCAACTGACCTAAAGTGAAAAGCTGAAGGCCAATTGAGATGTAAGCTCACTGTGTTGTGTGCTCTGAGGATGTTGCATGCTTCTGGAGAATGACACATGGCCCCGGTCCACTGACCCAAAAAGTAACTTGTGATCCAGAGAGGAAGAGTGAGCATGCCCAGTACTTGCTCAAAGATCAGGGTATTATTCCTATGGGTTATTTGAGAAGTCAATTGCCAGACTTGTCCCGATGTCTGAAGATGTTATATCAGAAGCTACCCTTGAGGAAAAGGGGAAGTTGCCAAAGCGACTCAACTTACATGACTTTTCTAAACATGGGTAAACCTTACATTTCTTTTTCTTTCTTTCTTTCTTTCTTTCTTTCTTTCTTTCTTTCTTTCTTTCTTTTCTTCTTTCTTTCTTTCTTCCTTCCTTCCAATCCTCCCTTCCTTCTTCCTTCCTCTTTCTTTTTCTCTTTCTTCTTCCATCCTTCCTTTCTTTTTTTCTCTCTCTCTCTCCCTTTGTCTCTTTTTCTCTCTTTCTTCTTCCTTCCTTCCTTCCTGTCTTGTTTTCTCTTTTTTTTAAAAAAAAAAAACCTTCCTAAATCCTGATGTCACACTTCAGGATTGTGAGAAAAGGGACTCTTTTTTTTTTCATCTGAAAAGTTGAAGGAGGAGGCAGACTGTTTGAAACCGATCGCCAGTTCTAGCATATATAGGTTCTGTTCAGAAATTTCAGATAAGGACACAAATTAAAATGGCCCAAACCAACCAAGACATTGTTTGTCTATTTGCTTGTTTGTTTGTTTAAATGGCCTGTCCTAAGTTTGGTCAGAGAGGCTGCTTGTTGTCTTCTGGGAATAAAGGGATGCTGTCCCACATTTGGAGAACCATGGAAAATTGTTGTTGATCAGGCTCTTGAGTCTTGAAAAGACGGGAAGCATATGGAACAAAGTAGAAGGAAGGAGCTGCCTGTTGGCTGGGTTTTGTATTCTTTCATCTCCTGGGAGTGTGGAAATTTTTTGTCAACCGAGTAATGAAGAGTAAAGGAGAAATAAGTACATTCCAAGCTGATAGAGATTGTGTGCCAACACCTAGAGTGCAGGATCTTAAGAAATTTGCACTTGATCATGAGTCTGGAAAATGCTTTTGCTCAGGGAACAAGAAGCAACTTAATTCTGGGTGTAGTCTACTTTGTTGAGATATTTAGCATTGTAGAAATAATATTCGGCGGGGGTTTTTCCAGCAGGATTCTCTACTTTTTGATTACTTTGAATATATTGAGAATAAGCTTCAAGGTTAGAAATGGGTCCTGGAAATGACCTCCAATCAGTGGCGTTTTTTGTTGCCACTAAAATAAGAGAATTAAATCACGGCTGTATATGAAATAACTCATTCTTATCTGATAGCTTTAGGGTGGCGGAAGACTTAAATTTTAAAAAGTGGACAACATGGCATGCACAAAATGGAATAATGGACATAGTCAGTTGCGACTGAATTTTAAAAATTACACCCAGCCAAACACGGGGCTAAGAAAAAATATACAACCATTTAGTAACACCATAACAACTTGTGCAAAAGTTTACAGCTAATATTATTGGCAAGTACTATTCGCTCTTGAGTGCAAGAAAGAGGGATAGAATAGAATAGAATAGAATAGAATAGAATAGAATAGAATAGAATAGAA
>WNWU01000019.1:2987367-3032311 GCA_012654045.1 Ptyas mucosa | reverse complement strand
ATAGAATAGAATAGAATAGAATAGAATAGAATAGAATAGAATAGAATTCTTTATTGGCCAAGTGTGATTGGACTCACAAGGAATTTGTCTTGGTGCATATGCTCTCGGTGTACATAAAAGAAAAGATACATTCGTCAAGAATCATAAGGTACAACACTTAATGATAGTCATAGGGAAACAGTCAATATAAATCTTAAGGATGCCAGCAACAAGGTTACAGTCATACAGTCATAAGTGGGAGGAGATGGGTGATAGGAATGATGAGAAGATTAATAGTAATAGCAATGCAGACTTAGTAACTAGTTTGACAGTGTTGAGGGAATTATTTGTTTAGTAGAGTGATGGCGTTCGGGAAAAAACTGTTCTTGTGTCTAGTTGTTCTGGTGTGCAGTGCTTTATAGCATCATTTTGAGGGTAGGAGTTGAAAGAGTTTATGTCCAGGATGTGAGGGGTCTGTAAATATTTTCACAGTCCTCTTTTTGACTCGTGCAGTATACAGGTCCTCAGTGGAAGGCAGGTTGGTAGCAATTGTTTTTTCTGCAGTTCTAATTATCCTTTGAAGTCGGTGTCTGTCTTGTTGGGTTACAGAACCAAACCAGACAGTTATAGAGATGCAGATGACAGACTCAATAATTCCTCTGTAGAACTGGATCAAGCAGCTCCTTGGGCGGTTTGAGCTTTCTGAGTTGGCGTAGAAAGAACAGTCTTTGTTGTTTGTTGAAGAGGGAACCAGTAGAAAGAATCTCAGTTCTCCTCTTCTGTGTTCAGTGGAAGTGTGAAGCCAACATGCAGCAATTTAATGAGATTGACTCAGTTGCTGAGAAGATAAACAGTAAACCATGCCCATCCATCTTATCTTTAGTCCCTTGGAGATAGTGAGCTATGATACTGGTGAATACTGTAGCTCAGGTGTAGGATGAGGGTGGAGGTTCATTCGCCGAGCTTGTGGGTTGGCTTCTGAATCTTTCTTTACCAGGCTGGGTAACATCTTCAGCAGAGTTCAGGAGATATCATTATCAGTGTTCTTCTCATTATAAAGGCTTCATGTGGTCAGTAGATCTTGTGATGGTGAGGTCATATCACACCCACACTCGACTCATTACAAGACCCTGACCAGATGCAACTCTCACCTGATGCGATCATCACAAGATCCTCACCTGACATGACCCTCCCATAGAATGTAATACAATATAATTTATATTTTATAAACAGAAAGAGTTTACTATTGCTTTTTATTAGTACAGATAGTCCTTGACTTACATCCACAATGGGGGACCAGGATTGCCATTTTCATCCAAGGTTAAGTGAATCGTGGCCAATTTCGTGATCTTTCTTGCCATGGTTGGAAAGCGAACGACTGCAGCTGTTAAGTGAATTACGCAGTTGTTAAGTGAAACCAACTTTCCCCCATTGATTTTTGCATGTCAGAAGCCATTTAGGAAGGTCGCAAATGGTGATCACCTGAGCTCTGGATGTTGCAACCATTGTAAATGCATCTGGTTGCCAAGCACCTGAATTTTGATCATCAAAACTGTGGGCATGCTATGAGGGTTCTAATAGCAATAGCAATAGCACTTAGACTTATATACCGCTTCATGGTGCTTTTACAGCCCTCTCTAAGCTGTTTACAGAGTCAGCATATTTGCCCCCAACAATCTGGGTCCTCATTTTACTGACCTCGGAAGAATGAGAGGCTGAGTCAACCTTGAGCCTGGTGAGATTTGAACTGCCGAACCTCAGCTAGCAGTCAGCTGACATAGCCTGCAGTGCTGCACACTAACCACTGCACCGCCTTGGCTCTAAGTGCGAGGACCAGTTGTAAATCATCTTTTACAGTGCCACTGTAACTTTGAATGGCCACTAAATGAATGGTTGTAAGTCAGAGGTGGGTTCCTCCTGGTTCGGCCTGGTTCTCCTGAGCTGGTAGCGGTGACGATATGATGTCACCGAACCGGTTCTGCCCCCCCACCCCCACACACACACACCGTGCCCCCCCACCCCCGCGTTATTCTTACCTTTTATTTGGCCTCACCCCCAATCTATTGCTGCCTCCTGAGTCCCAGCTGATGGCTAGAGGGAAAAAACTGTTTAAACTCTTTCCGTGGGGCTTCAAAGGGCCACCCTACAGCTGATCGGTGTTAAAAGAAAACAAATGAGTAGACCATTGCCTGCAAAAATACATAAGTAGATCAGTGCCTGCAAAAATACATGAGTAGACCAGTGCCTGCAAAAATACATGAGTAGATCAATGCCTGCAAAAATAAATGGGTAGACCAGTGCCTGCAAAAAATAAATAGGTAGATCGGTACAGCTCTGCAAGCAGTTAAAAGCCTGGTATACCAGTACCTCTGCTAAATCCTAAATAATTGTCACTTGACCATCAAGGCACGCCCACAAAATAAGCCACGCCCACAGAACCAGTAGTAAAAAAAAATTAGAACCCACCTCTGTTGTAAGTCGAGGACTACCTGTATAGGTGTTTTTTTCCACTTCCCACCTAGTTTACAATCTTGATCTGTCCCAGTGATCCCTGATCCAAATATTAGAGAGGTTTGACCCTGTTTTGCTTTAGTGGATTTAATGTCTGTCACTAACTTTGAACCTGATTCTTTCTGACATGGGAAAGAAACAAGGAAGAAAAATAAACAAACTTTCTTACCTAAAAGCTCTGGCCTTCCAATCTACCAGATTAAAAATAAACAAATTCATTTATTTCTGCCAAGGGATAAATAAGACTCTAATTTAGGAGAACGAGCTGATGGCAGCTTATTAAAGACGTATACTAGCTGCAGTAGCCATAGAAGCGTCTGCTTCTGAAACTCAAAGATTAACCTCTTCCTCATCTGGTGCCCGATGCAACTGGAATATTAAAAAATCCTAGTTAGTTTAACAGAGTTGGAAGGGACCTTGAAGGTCATCTAGTCCAACCCCCCCCCACTCAAGCAGGAGACCCGATACCATTTCTGACAAATGGTAGTCCAATCTCTTCTTGAAAGCCTCCAATGATGAAGCCCCCACAACTTCTGAAGGCAACTTCTGTTCCATTGGTTGATGGTTCTCACTGTCAGAAAATTTCTCTTTATTTCTAGATTGAATCTCTCCTTGATCAGTTTCCATCCATTATTCCTTGCCTGGCCTTCAGGTGCTTTGAAAAACAGGTTGACCTCCTCCTCTCTGTGGCAGCCCCTCAAATATTGGAAGACTGTTACCATGTCTCCCCTGGTCCTTCACTTCCATGTTTCCATGGACCTGCTGCAAACTTCTACAAACAACGGCAGTATATAAAGCATTTACTTTACTGGTGTACAGCTTTTCCTAACTATAATATAGGTTTACATTAACTAAACCATAGTTATTGAAAAAAATATCATCCTCTGAAAATTTTAGCTTTTGTTGCACACTTACTTATATTTATATAGTCTACCCTTTTCTCCCCAAATTCAGTAAATAGAGGACATTGTAAAAATGTGTGTTTAAAGAAGCATTTAGAGTTTTTATAACAGAGTTGGAAGGGAACTTGTAGGTCATCTAGTCGAGCCCCCTACCCAAGCAGGAGATCCTACACCATTTCTGACAGATGGCAGTCCAGTCTCTTCTTGAAAGCCTCCAATGATGAAGCTCCCACAACTTCTGAAAGCAAGCTGTTCCATTGGTGAATTGTTCTCACTGTCAGAAAATTTCTCCTGATTTCTAGGTTGAATCTCTCCTTGATCAGTTTCCATCCATTATTCCTTGTCTGGTCTTCATGTGCCTTGGAAAATAGGTTGACCCCCCTCCTCTCTGTGGCAGCCCCTCAAATATTGGAACACTGCTATCCTGTCTCCCCTGGTCCTTCTTTTCATTTCACTGGCTAGTCTAGGGGGAAAAAGGCATTTTTAAAAAGGCTACTTTGGAGACATTTAGGTTAAAATACCTGCCTCCAAGTGATTCATGTCAAAGAAAACAGTGGGGAAATTCATACTATAAAAACATTAGAGAAAATTGCTTTAAAAATAGGATATTGGGATGGGTTATATTACAAACCAGGTATTTTAGGAAAACTGCGGTATTTTGTGAATGGCAAGATTTTTTTTTTTTAGATAGACATAAAACTACCTTCTAGAATCAAACGCAGCCTTCATAACACAAATATAAAAACAGAAGATCGATGCTATTTTATACAGCCATATCTTTAGATCAGCATGTCATCTAGAGTAAAATGCTTACCTTGGTCTATGATCTTCTATCAGCATATTTATTTTTCCCCGGACCTTTTAAATCTCTCCTTTCTTCCCTAAAGGTAACCAAAACATTGTTTACATCATTGCAAGCTGATATTAATCTTCTCATCGTTCCCACTACCCATCTCCTTCCACTTATGACTGTATCACTGTAATTTTGTTGCTTGTATCCTTACAATTTATATTGATATTGTTTCCGGATTGCTTATCTGTACCCTATCATTAAGTGTTGTACCTTATGATTCTTGACGAACGCATCTTTTCTTTTATGTATACTGAGAGCATATGCACCAAGACAAATTCCTTGTGTGTCCAATCACACTTGGCCAATAAAGAATTCTATTCTATTCTATATGGCTTGTCCATCCCTGTATTTGGACTATCACACCTAGGTTTAATTCAGGGGTGAAATCCAGCAGGTTCTGACAGGTTCTGGAGAACCAGTAGCGGAAATTTTGAGTAGTTCAGAGAACCAGCAAATACCACCTCTGGCTGGCCCCAGAGTGGGGTGGGGATGGAGATCTTGCAATATCCTTCCCCTGGAGTGGGGTGGGAATAGAGATTTTGCAATATCCTTCCCTCAGGAGTGGGGAGGGAATGGGGATTTTGCAGTATCCTTCCCCTGGAGTGGGGTGAGAATGGAGATTTTGCAGTATTCTTCCCCCAGCAATGGGGAGGGAATGGGGATTTTGCAGTATCCTTCCCCTGGAGTGGAGTGGGGATGGAGATTTTGCAATATCCTTCCCCCAGGAGTGGGGAGGGAATGGGGATTTTGCAGTATCCTTCCCCTAGAGTGGGGTGAGAATGGAGATTTTGCAGTATCCTTCCCCCAGGAGTGGGGAGGGAATGGGGATTTTGCAGTATCCTTCCCCTGGAGTGGGGTGGGAATGGAGATTTTGCAGTATCCTTCCCCTGCCATGCCCACCAAGCTACACCACGCCCATCAAGCCACGCCCACAGAACCCGTAGTAAACAAATTTGGATTTTACCACTGGTTAACCCTGAATGATACCTTATGGGTTTAGCAGGGTAGACGGACACAACTGGTGATAACCATCCATCTCTAATTGTGGCAACCAGCTAGTCAGCACCATTCTAACTTCCACATGTGTGACATACTGTATTACATCCACCCTTAATATCTTAGATTTTATGCCTTTCATTGCATGATTTCCTTGGGACATTTTCTAGAAATTGCTTTCTTGGGCATCCTAGAACTATTTAAAAATTGTGGCTTTATAGGAAGAGAGCTCTACAAGTGCTTATGACTTGCCTACAGGAAAATAGTTAAGTGGCCATTCCTACTTGGGCCGCTCATCAAGTGTTGTGCATAAGGGCAGCAAACAATAATTAGTGTGCAAACATATGGCCTATCTCTTCCTCTTGCTCTTGAATTGTAGCCTTAAAAAAAATATAACAAAGACCATGCTGAGACGTAACATCTGTCTCTTGCTTCAGCTGTTGTGCAAAGGATAGTGAGCAGAAGACGCCTGCAATGTTTTCATAGGACTTCTGTTGCTACGGCAACTGCCTCCTTGTTATCAGTATCTTGTCTACCTCCGTCACACTTGGGCATTTGCACTCAAAGAGTCGAGCATATGTCAGATCTTAAGGAGCAAGGAAAGAAAAGGGAATCGTATAAAAATACACCGTAAACATAAATCAGACTTCATTCCTTCCTCTCCTGAAACATACAAATTAATTGAAAGTTTTAAGAAATCAGCATTTTTATTTCCATGAAGCAAGCCAACGTATTCTAGGGCACTCTAAATCCTGTTATGGCATGACCATTAAATATGAGGTAGGAAAAAAAATACCAAATTGCTTTTCATACCACCCAGGATTTTACTATATTTCAGCTATCCGTTTAATATCTATTGCTATGATGTCAATTTCTGGAATATCATTTATTTTTTCCTCACCGAATAATTGATGTTACTCCCTAGTAATCTCTTGATCCTGTGAGATTAGAGGGGATAATTTTATTAGCATTGAATTTAATTGAAAGATTATCTTTACCTGACTGGAACTTATTAATTATGTGCAATAAGAGCTTAATCATTGTCTACTACAAGTTCCAGCTTCACAGATAATCTCATTTTAAAAAGTTACTTTAAAAAAGTATTTTGCTTACATACAGCAGATACTCTATGAACTGTCAATTGTTAACCTATGAGATCATGGCAGTAACGATTAGAAGAGGTTTTACAATAAAACAAACACGGAACAATTTTCTAACTGCACTAACTGTGTAAGCTTTAAGATGAGGGGAGTTTTCCTAGGTTAACAATCATTTTATTCATAACCTCCAGAGAAGAACCTCATTTATGGTAATGAGTTGATCTTTTAGTTAATTCTCATTTTAAGAAGCCAGCTATAATTAGCTGCATCCCTGAACTGAAGCTTTATATTCAATGTAAATGACACACTTCTGAATTCATCCAAAACATTTGTTGATTGAAGCTTCAACTAAATATGATAGACACCACTGTTATTTTACCTTGGCCAATATATTAGCGAACACGAGAGTAAAGGTGGAGAAATCGGAGACATACAAAACTTTAAAGGTTCTGAAAGTAAAACATTGACAGAAGTTAAAATGTTGAAATGATGCAGATATACAGTTCTTAAATTAATTAATTTAAAACATTTATGTAGTCGCCCATTTTATACTGAAGTCTGGGCGGCTCTCAATCAGTAAACATATCATGGAGAAAGAGAAAAATCATATTTCTACTAGAATGCTGACAATCAAGTATGGTACTTACTAGATTCCCTTCCTCCATGAATTTTTTTTTTTACAAATTCTTTTCCTCAAAATCTCAGTAAGATTAGGACTCAAGATGGCAAGTACACTAGTCCAGTGGTGAAATCCAATTTTTTTTTTACTAGCAGTTCTGTGGGCATGGCTTGGTGGGCATGGCAGGGGAAGGATGCTGCAAAATCCCCATTCCTTCCTCACTCTGGGGTCAGCCAGAAATGGTATTTGCCAGTTCTCTGAACTACTCAAAATTTCCACTACCAGTTCTCCGAACTGCTCAAAATTTCTGCTACCGGTTCTCCAGAACCTGTCAGAACCTGCTGGATTTCACCCTTGCACTAGTCCATAAAAGGGGAAGTGTCTATGTGAATTCTCAGTCATCCAGGCCAGTGGTGGATTCCAACTGGTGTTACCACCGGTTTGCTTCGCTCTCATGCGCACTGAACTTGCGCTCACCACAAGCGCGTTAGGTTTCTGCCCAGCTAAGGTGCGGCAATCCACTCTGCCGCGCCTATCAGGTGGGCTAAAAAACAAGAAATAAAGGTAAGAATAAAGTGGGGGTGGGCAGAAGGGCCCAGCTCCCAGTCAAAGAGAACCGGTTCGGTGACGTCACATCGTCACCACTACCGGCTCGGCCAAACCGGGAGCAACCCACCACTGATCCAGGCCATGGTTGTCCCAAAGATGCTTTTTCAAGAGGCAACTGGACTATCTGATTTTTCTTTGAATTTTTTCTTTGAATTTTTTTTTTCAAAGAAAAAACAGAAAGTCCCATTGCCTCTTGAAAAAGCATCTTTGGGACATAAAAAGGGAAAGTTCTCCTCTTCTGAATGCAGCTGTGGTACTCCAAATATGACATAAAGTGATACTTCAGTACTCATCTTTAACAGGTTCCGGGAGGTGCCATGAGTACCAAAAACAATGAGTACCAAACAGTTTTTTTCCTATAAGGAGTAATGTAGTGAGTCATAAGGCAGCCAACACTGATACGTTCTAGCTTGTGTATGGAGTACCAAACAAATGATGAGTACTGGGACAAAATTTTCACGTCAAAATGCGTTGAGTACCAAATTTGATGAGTTTCAAAGCAGAAACCTCTGTATTGTGGAACAGTGCCCCTTGAGCACATATCAGGGCAACTCCATCATATATCGACTATATAAATAGTTTACACTTGAATTTGTAAAGAGAGTAAATTGTTTCATATTTGCTGATTGGGAATGCAAATGTGAGGGGCTTTTAACATTATTATTATTTTTTTTACCATATGCTAAATAAATATATAATTCCTCAAAGTCAGGTTGTTTTCTTCTAGCCTGATTGCTGGGACTGTCTGCAGAATGAAGCGTTGAGCAAATAACCCATCAAAGCAGATTCACAAATCAAAGTGGGGAATGCACCCCATATCTTTTCTATTCCTTTGGAGATAGTTACAAAAAATGTACAATTTCGCTTCAACCAATGGGTTTGATCATTCCTTTACGTTCTCTGCCTATTGGGGCTCTGGGTCAGAAGCAAGACTGACTTTGTTTTGAATTTCATTCTCTTTCTCAGCGTTCAGTTTCTTTACTGCGACCGCCCCAAATTTTAACTCCTTTTTCTACTTGATGTAGAATGTTAACTTTATGTAAGAGATGACCAGGCTGAGCCTGAGGGAGGGATCAAATGTGCCATCAGTCTTGAATCCCTTCAGGCTCACAAGAGATCTAAGTCCAGCCCTCCTTGAATTCTACTGACTCTTATTTACTGCCAGTCTGCTTTCACCATTAGTAGTTCAGATTCTAGAGGAATGCAGTGGCTCAGTGGCTAAGGCGCTGAGTTTGTTGATCGAAAGTTCAGTAGTTCAGCAGTTTGAATCCCTAGTGCCGCGTAATGGGATGAGCTCCCATTACTTGTCCCAGCTTCTGCCAACCTAGCAGTTTGAAAGGATGTAAAAAATGCAAGTAGAAAAATGGGGACCACCTTTGGTGGGAAGGTAACAGCGTACCATGCGTCTTTGGTGTTTAGTCATGCCAGCCACATGACCACGGAGATGTCTTCAGACAGTGCTGGCTCTTCAGCTTTGAAACAGAGATGAGCACTGCCCCCTAGAGTCAGGAGCGACTAGCATATATGTGCGAGGGGAACCTTTACCTTTACCTTAGTTCAAATTCTTGTAGAGAATGTTAATATGCATTAGACCTGTATTCATTTGAACCTCCTTGACTCCTGATTTCTTGCACCTGACACCTTCCATGCTACTACTGCCAAAACAGCTGGAATTCAATTTACTGTCAGCACTCTGACTATGGGAGACCACCCTGGCATATAGCACTGAGTCAAATCTGATTTCAAATTCTGCATAATCAAAACAAATTGAAGGCTCTGGGCTATGGTGAATGGGTGGAAAGCTGATACTTATAGAGCTGGAAGAGTCCTTGGTAGTCTTCTAGTCCAACCCCCTGATCAAGCAGGAGACCTTCTACCATTTCAGACATCTATTCTTAAAAACCTCCAGTGATGAAGCACCTACAACTTCTGGTGGCAAGCTGTTCCACTGGTCAATTGTCCTCACTGTTAGGAAGTTGCTCCTTAATTCCAGGTTGCTTCTCTCCTTGATTAGTTTCCATCCATTGTTTCTTGTCTTGCCTTCGGGTGCTTTGGAAAACCAAAAGGCATCTTAAAAAGGAAGTGGGAAAGTAGAAGTTTACTTTTTAAACAGCTTTAAAAGATTTTTAACAATTCTTTTAAGTTGGTGAAGGGCATTTGCTTCATTGCTTCAACTCGTGTTTTGGGCTAGATCATTTTGGAGGTCACTACGTGGTTTGTCTTTTCATTCTCCCCTACCCCCCAAACATCTAAGAGGAATATTTCAAAACTTCAGTAAAGTCCCTGAAGATATTCTGCTGAAACATGATGCATGATATTGTTTAATGGACCTATCATTCCTCCTCTTTTATACCCATTTTATGAAGGGGGGAAAAAAAACCTGCAGGTTTGTAATGCTTCTGCATTAAAGCTAATAATTTTGTTTTTATTGCACCTCAAAGTGCTTTAAGAGTCAAATTGAATCACTTTGCCTTCAGATCTTGAATCACAATCTTAAAATGAATCAGGCCCTCGTTGAATCTTGAATTTCTTCTTTGAATTAAATAAAGGCTTCTAATATCCACTCCTGCAACCCTGAAAATTGCACTCATCCATGACTTGGTAGAGTACATTTTCTGTTTAAGTTGCAGAGAATTCCTGGGGCTTACTTCATACATCATCCTAACTCATAACGTAGCTTCTTCGGTTTGGAGCTTAGCTCAGTCTGCATGAACCCATTCACTGCTTATACAAACTATATAAACTTGCTTGTTTTCTTGCAGATGTTTCATTACCAAACTTGGTAACATCATCAGTGCTAGAGGGGAGATTTTTTTAAAATTTTATTTAAATATATTTATTTATATTTATATGCTGCCCTTCTCCGGAGACTCAGGGCGGCTTACAATGCGTTAAGCAATAGCCTTCATACTTTTGTATATTTATACAAAGTCAGCTTATTGCCCCCACAAACCGGCTCCTCATTTTACCCACCTTAGAAAGGATGGAAGGCTGAGTCAACCTTGAGCCTGGTGAGATTAGAACTCGCAGTAATTGCAGGCAGCTGGATGTTAAATGCTGCCTTAATAGGAGACATTAGCCTGCTACACCACTCAGGCTCCCAGCATCCCAGATTGGCAGCATCCCAGAAGATCTCAAGGTCAAAGGATCTTGGTAGACTTGAACATAGGGCTCTAGCCAAGGAACGATGAGGTTCTGCACTCTTGTATCAGATGCTCAAGCCCAAGATAGGATCTACCTAGCTTGGCATTAATTTTTGTGAGAAGGATCTGGATATACTAGTAGATACTGCAGTAGATTACTCTTAAACCAGCAGCGTGTCACAACTGCCAAAAGGACCAATACAATCCTGTATCCCATCAACAAAAATTATAAAGTTGACAGGAACTTTACTGTCAACTTCACAGGAAGTGACAGTGCCACTCTACACTTCATTGGTTTAGACTGGTTCCAGTTTGCATTGCCACAATACAAGAAGGATTACTGGAATTGGAAAGAATGCAAAGAAGAACAACAAAGATGGTTAAACCTAAAATGTCATATAGTTGTGACATATAACTCATCAGGGTGACATGATAGCAGTGTTCCGATATCTCACGGGTTGCCATGAAGAGGGAGTCAAACTATTCTCCAAAGCACCTGAGGGTAGAACAAGAAGCAATGGGTGGAAACTAATCAAGGAGAGAAGCAACTTAGAACTAAGGAGAAATTTCCTGACAGTTAGAACAGTTAATCAGTGGAACAACTTGCCTCCAGAAGTTGTGAATGCTCCAACACTGGAAGTTTTTAAGAAGAGATTAGATAACCATTTGTCTGAAGTGGTGTAGGGTTTCCTGCCTAAGCAGGGGGTTGGACTAGAAGACCTCCAAGGTCCCTTCCAACTCTGTTATTCTATTCTATTCATCAGAATTACCGGTAATGGTACGTTAAAATCTGTTAATATTGGGGCGGAAGAGGAAGGGAGGTGATAGAAGGCGAGAGCAAGCAGAGAACTCAAGCCAGCTTATTTTTAATCATTGCTTATTCATTTTGTTGAGAATTTCCTCTAGAAACTATGTCTCAGGAGAAATAAATTAGTGTCTGGTGCTCTTGTATAAATTTAATGATTTAATGATGAGGATGTATGTGAATGGCGAGTGGTGTGGTGGCCTAGAGGTAGAGCTCTCGTTTCACAACCAGGAGGCTGTGAGTTCAATCCTAGGTAGAGGCAGATATTTTCTCTCTCTGGGTACACTAAGAATATATCTGCTGAATAAAACTCCACATTGGCGACAGGAAGGGCATCCAGCCAGTAAACACACAGCTCCATTCAGTTGCCCAGACTCCACCCCGCAAGGGATTATGAGGTCGTTAAAAGAGGATGATGATGTATGTGAATTAGGGGTGGGTTTCAAAACCCGTCGCTACCAGTTCGCTCATGGGCGCACATGACTGCCGCTGCCACTATCAGTTGTGGTGATTGCACGCAAAGGCGTGCATGATGCGAACCGGTGGTAAAATTGATTAGAGCTCACCACTGCTCTGGACCCGCTCAGTCATGTTAATGTCCAATATACAATGTGGATTCCAGAGGGATGATCTTCCTTTGAACGTTGAAAGTTCAAAGGAAGTTCCTATCTTCCTATACTTCATTTAAATCTTAATATTCCATAGCAAATATTAAATTTTTGTGTGGGGCTTGTCCAATACAGATGCCAAAAGAGTCTTGCCTCTTGGAAATATTTGAAGCCAATTGTCGGAGACCTTCCTGTGTCCCAGAGAAATTCAGAGAGATACAATTTTTCTCCCCACCAGTTTAGTGGAGACTCATGTATGCTCAGGTGTGCTTAGCACCTTTCCCCACATTTAAAAATCCATATATGATGAATGACAGAAGAGCAACAATTTAGAAATATCAGCAATTAACTAGTCCTTAACATCATGGCTTCCTTGATTGAATACTATTGATTGAACAGTCACCCAGGGGTGAATATGTCTCCGACTTCAGCTTCTTCAACATTGCATTTTTCTTAGACGGTGGGATGTGCTACTTTCCAGTTGTATGATGAAAAGTAAGATTGGCCAGCAAGGCTCTCCTGATGTTCTCAATGAAGCTTTTAAATGGTGTTTTCCAGGAGCCAAATGTTGATGATGATCTCCAGGGACTTTAAAATGTTGAGCTGTTTCCATTCAGCTCCACTTATCTTGGCATGATTGCTTGGAAAAGATTATAATCTCTGTTTCCTGATGATTAATGGTGTGGACCTGCTGTAACACCAGAGTGATTGAGGATATTTTGTGCGTCCCTTACTTCCTATTATACAGCAGTATCAGTCATTAAAATAGATCAAAATTGAACATGGGTGCTTAAAGTAATGAAGATCAGATATATTGATTATTTCTCTTTCTTCCATTTCCTCTGCTTTGGGATTCATATCTATTTTTAAACTCTCCATTTGCTTTTGTTATGTTGTATGTGGCTTTTTTTTTTCATAAGAAAGAAAACAAGATTAACAAAGTTTCTGGAATTCTTTCGCCCAGGGATGAAATCCAGCAGGTTCTGATAGGTTCTGGAGAACCAGTAGTGGAAATTTTGAGTAGTTCGGAGAACCGGTAGTGGAAATTTTGAGTAGTTCGGAAAACCAGCAAATACCACCTCTGGCTGGCCCCAGAGTGGGGTGGGAATGGAGATTTTGCAGTATCCTTCCCCTGCCACGCCCACCAAGCCACACTCACAGAACCGGTAGTAAAAAAAATTGGATTTCACCACTGCTTCCACTATTAACATTTTTATTGAGTTATAAAATATTGTAAAATACAAAATACAAAGTAAATAGGAAAGCAGTGGGTAGGAGGGGGAAGGGGGAAGAGAAGTGAGGAAAGATAAGAGAAAAAAGAAAAAGAAGCATTGACTTCCGACTTTCTCTGTTGCAGTAAAATAAGGCATTAACATCAAATCACAACTTTTTGCTTTTTCATAATAATATGAACAAGCCATTTCTCTAAAGATCCGTCAGTCTAATCGGTAAAACCCAAAGTCAGAGTTTCATTCTTTTCCACATCAAGCACGAAGTTCAGGACTTCCGCTTCCGGTTCCGCTGGCGACAGACTTTGATCGGGCTAGCTCTGGCCCCAGAGTCTGATCCCCCCCATCTGGAGGCCCTTTGGGCCAAGCGCCCCATTATTGGGGCGTTTGCCGTTTGAGGGCGGCTCGCCAGGGGTCCCCTGCCTCACTTCCAGGGGCCGGGAGGCCGATGCTGGCGCGCCCGAGGCTCCAGAGGGGGCGGGAGGCGATCGGCGGCTTTTTTTCGAGGCCGCCGAGGCGCCACAGCGCCTAAGGGGACCGGTGCTACCTAAGAAAGCACAACGGACTGTACTGACTGATTGCAGAGTGGAGCAGGCATCCTGGAGGCGAGAGGGGGGGGTTGGAGTTCCCCCCCCCCCTTGTAGCTGGAAAGGTGCCGTGGCAGAGAACTAGGGGGAAGGAGATGGGGTGAAACCCCTTACCTTTCTGACTTTTCCTTGGAGGATGGCTGTGGCAGAGCTTCTTGGAGAGGTCTGGTGGCCCCTCCCCCCGGCAGACAATGGCGGCGATCTGACTTCCTGCTTCTTTATTTATGATTGAAGACAACATTCTCCTCTGGCTTCCTGTTTGACCTACTCTATACTTCGGACTCGTTGCTCCTGTGAGCGCCCACTGGTGGACAGTTGAAAAATTACTTAGATTGCGAATCCCTCTTTCTTCTCTGGAGGTTTGCCCTTTGATTTCTCATCTTCTACTGATCTAAGATGGCTAAGGGCCACAAATCAGCAGCAACTGACATGGGGAAAATTTTGGAAAGACTGGCAATATTGGACCAAAAGTTGGACAAGTTAGATGACGTCCAAAAAGGATTATCTGAAATTAAATCTGAAATGACACTTATGAAAAAAGATTTAAATGATGTTCAACAGCTGGCAGAGCAAAACAAGAAGAAGATGGGGGGTCTGGAGGGGGAGGTACGGGCACTCCAGAAGGTGGAGGATGGGAGAGGAAATGCAATGTTAACCTTACAATTGGATAAGATGTCTTATTTTCTCAGGTTCCAAAACGTGGAACAACTTGACCAGGAAAATTTGAGAGAAGTGATGGTTAAAATGTTGGGTGAATTTTTAGAAAGAGATTTGGAGTCTATTGGAAGGGATGTGGACTTGGTGTACAGAGTAAACTCACAATTTGCAATTTTACATAATCTACCAAGAGAGATTCATATTAAATTTGTGAGAAGGGAACTGAGAGATGAGATATTGAGAAAACAAAGACTGGGGGCGCTGGTGTACAGGGGCAAGGAGATCACCATCCTGAAGCAGATTCCCAGACAGGTACGAGAATTAAGAAGAAAATATTATTTTTTATCAAATAAGCTGTACCTCAAGGGAGTAGGTTTTAGGTGGTTGATTCCGGAGGGCTTGATGATTTTTTGGGAGGACAGTAAGAAGAAAATTAATAATGTAACGGAAGCTAAGGCTTTTTTTGACCAACATAAATCCTTCCTAAGTGGAGAAGATACAGGAGCCGAAGAGGGGGAAGTATCAGATGATCAAGGAGCGGAGGCGGACGGAGCTGTTGCGGCCCGGGAGGGGGAGGGAAGCCAGACCATGGTTTTAAGAGCCAGAACTAGGAAATGAAGAAAGGAGGGGAATCTATTGTTTAAGGTTTTTTTAATTGACATTTTTCTTTTCTCTCTCTTCTTTTATTGTATTTTGTATAACACTCCTTTTTTTTTGTTTATATAATTTTTATATAACCTGGTTGTTTGTTTTGATTTAAGATAATAATGTCTGTTGTGTGAGAAATTTAAAAAAAGAAAATAATAATTGAAATATCTTTTCATAAAGATATTGAAAATTCAACATATTGTAAACTATAATATTGTATATTCTTAACCAATAAAAACTTTTTATTAAAAAAAAAAAAAGCACGAAGTTCAGAAGCGGTTTCCATGTGGAAACAAAAGTACTTACGTTCTTTTCTTTAATCAAAGTGGTCAGTTTTGCCATTTCAGCCAACCCCATCAACTTCTGCAACCGTTCGTCCATAGCAGGAATCAAAATGTCCTTCCATTTTTGTGCATACAGTTTCTGGAATTCTTTTTTAGCACCTTCATCGCCAGTGGCCATAGGACCGTGATGGCGAACCTATGGCACGGGTGCACAGGTGGCACGCGGAGCCATATCGGTGGGCATGCGAGCTCAGGTCCGGCACACATGTGTGCACCAGCCATCTGATTTTTGGGCGTTCTGGGCCCACCAGAAGTCTGGAAACACACTGTTTCTGGCCTCCGGAGGGCCTCTGGGAGGGGGTGTGGAAGGCCGTTTTTGCCCTCCCCAGGCTCCTAGAAAGGCTCTGGAGCCTGGGGAGAGCAAAAAAACAGGCCTACCGAGCCCACTGTGCCATCACGTGCCAAAGGTGGGATGAGCATGGGGGGGCGGGGTGCATAGAATTATGGATGTGGGCATGCATGCGTGTGACCCCACAGCACTTTTGGCACGCGATGGCAAAAAGGTTAGCCATCACTGCCATAGGAGATGTCTATGATATCTTCCATGTAAAGAAATAAGGTAATACATTGCTTCTGGACAGTGGTGGAATTCTGTGGGCGTGGCTTGGTGGGCATGGTGTGGCTTGGTGGGCGTGGCAGGAAAGGATATTGCAAAATCTCCATTCCCACCCCACTCCAGGGGAAGGATACTGCAAAATCCCCATTCTCACGCCACTCTGGGGCCAGCCAGAGGTGGTATTTGCCAGTTCTCCAAACTACTCAAAATTTCCGCTACCGGTTTTCCAGAACCTGCTGAATTTCACCCTTGTTTCTGGGTATGTTTCTGGTCTCCTCTGGTATTGTGTCTGTATGCATTTTTGTGCATGGTATCTGTATGTGCATTTTGTGCCTAGGATATGTACTGTCCATATGAATTGTGTGTGTGTGTGTGTGTGTGTGTGTGTGAGAGAGAGAGAGAGAGAGAGAGAGAGAGAGAGAGAGAGAGAGAGAGATTCTGCTAATCCTGTTACTCTGATCTTCCATTTGTACAGTCGTAAGCCGCATTAATAGAGGGAGGGACGGAGGGAGGCAGGGAGGAAGGAAGGAAGGACTACTCCATGTTTCTTTTGACCCCTTCACTTTAGCCTATATTTCTTTGGCTTTATGGGAGATTATGTTTCCAAAATATGCAGCTTCAGAAAAAGAGACAGGCAGAAAAAATCCAGGTTCTGCTACTTAATATTCTTTTAAGAATTTATTTTTACTTCATTCTTTTGGTAGTCGAGTTCTTCCTTTCTTTCGGTCCAAAGCTGCCGGTTTTCCATGTTACACGTGGGTCAGGCTGAGGGGGCAGGGAAGGGGAGAGAAAAGTCTCTTTCACAGTACTCAGCAAAAGTAACAAATTATAAATTGTGAGCTTCTGGTTTCCAACTTTGTGGGATTGTCGCTTCCTCTGAACTCAGCAACGCCTTTTGTGAGCAGACGCTTTGAGGACAATGGTGAAGTGTGCGTACAATCCGTATCCACTTGCTGTGGAAGGGCACTGAAGTAACCAGCTGAATTTTGTTCCGTCTGGATGATAAACTAAAAAACAGAGCAGAACAAACCACCAATACTTCGTCTTTTGCCCTTGTTCCTAGCCACACTCCTGAGTTCTGCACACTGGCCTTTCCTTATATGCACTGCACATTGGTAAGAAGTAATTCTTTATGATGGCAGTGTTCTCTCTCTCTCTCTCTCCCCTCTCTTTCCCCCCCTCTCCATCTCTCCATCTCTCTGTCTCCTTTTCCCTCTCTCCCTCCCTCTCTCCCTCTCTCTCTCTTTCTCTCTCTCTCCCTCCTCCATCTCGCTCTCTCTTTTTCCCTCTCTCCCTCCCTCCCTCTCTCTCTATATATATATATCTCCCCCTCTCCATCACTCCATCTCCTTTTCCCTCTCTCTGTCTTCCTCGCCTTTCTTTCTCTCTCTCCCTCTCTCTCTCCCTCTCTTTCTCTTCTTTCAGAGTTCTGATCAATAAGAAAATAGAATTTTTAACAGTAATCTTTCAGGGGTTGTTGTCCAGGTGAAATCATTGTTAGACATTCTCTGGAGTTGTATTTGCTTTTTTTTCTTCCTTTCTTCCTTCCTTCCTTCCTTCCTTCCTTCCTTCCTTCCTTTCTTTCTTTCCTTCCTTCCTTCCCTCCTTCCTTCCTTCCCTCCCTCCTTCCTTCTTTCTTTCTTTCCCTCTCTCTCTCTCTCTCTCTCTTTCTTTCTTTTTTTGATTATGGGTTATGAACCCCAAAGTTCTAGACACAAAATTGAAGGGTGGAGATTTGAATGTAGGTGTATGTACATGCATTTTTTTCCTTTTTGGTAAGGCAAAGGAGAATTTGTGAAGATATTTTTCCCCCTATTCTGACAGCATCCTGGGGTGTTTCTTTGATTGGATCTATCTGAGGTGAATTTCTTTTTCCAATTGTTTCATGCCAAAGAGGAACATGTCAAGACCTGCATTACAGTACTGTATCTGCCAAGTTCCAATCTCCCCAGGGCCCTAGTGCCAGTCTAATCACCATTTCTTTGGATTTGTGATATCTGCTCATTGTTTTGGAATATTGCTTACAAACTGGAGAACTTTGCTAATGACGTCATGTCCAAAGTTTCCTAGAGCCCACAGCTTCTTTCAACCCTGAGTGAATGAGATAAAATAAAATAATAATAACTTTATTGTCATTGTACATGTATACACAGTATACCCATACAACAAAATTCACTTAATACCCAAAGACCAGGTCCAACACAAATAACAATCCCCAAACACCCCCCCCCCACCACCACAAATTCCCCACCCCTAAACCACCCAAACATCCACACAACAGACCAAGTAATGCTGTCCAACAGCTCACTGATGGTGGCCCTTTAGTTCATTGTTGAGTGCAGTTATAGCTCTGGGATAAAAACTATAGACTTGTAATAAGCAAATCAAGGAATAGACTTCATTTCAGCACAGGATACCTAAGGAACAGGAATCATAAATAGGCAAATGTTACTCCTTTACAATGCTTTATGATTCTTTCCCCCATTTTGATGTATAGTAACTTTTTCTTATATATTCTGTGCTATAATGCTTCTCTTAAATTCATCTCTGTGAATGAGAGCCATAGCGGGTTTTAGCATGAAGGGTGAGACTGTATGATTATCTGACCGATACATTTAAGATGAAAAGCTAAATTTTATGCTGGATTGTGTTGTATCCATGGACATGGTTTATATTCCATCACGTTATTGCGGTAGTGGGAGGAACGGCTTAATTTTGCTCTTCGGGGTTTTTTTGAGCCATCGTATTTGCACTGATGTGATACTCTTACTCTGTACTTGAAAACACAGATGCAATCAATAGGATGTAACATCTATTGATGTTATTTTATGGCAGAGCGTTTCAGACAAAAATTTGTTTCTCTGTCTGATGTTTGTCAGCCTTTTCTGATGTTGCAGATCAGGGTGTACAACAGTTATGGCTAAACTTTTCCAGACCAAGTGCCCAAAGCATGCGTGCATATGCACGCGTGCATGCCCGAATCCCCAAAATGCAATGCGTGCATGGCCCCTGTGCATGTGCCCCACCCCCAGGCATGCCTGCGTGGCTCCACGCATGCCCTCTATGTATGCACGCGCACTCCCACGCACGCGTCCCTCTGCACATGCACAGCAGAGACCTGAAGACCAGCTGGCTAGTGGGAGGTGCACACACATGCGTGGCGGAGCTGAACTGGGGCAATAGCTCATGTGCCCACAGAGAGGCGCTGCGCGCCACCTCTGGCACATGTGCCATAGGTTCGCCATCATAGGTGTACAATATATATACCAGGAGTGAAATGTAAAATTTGTTACTACTGGTTCTGTGGGCGTGGCTTGGGGGGTAATGTGACTGGGTGGGCGTTGGCAACTTTTTTTTTTTTTAACTTTTCAAAGCATTTTTTCTAATGCTTTGAAAAGCCTCTCTGCCAATCAGGCAACTCAGCTGGGATCGTCAGAGAGGCTTTTTAAAAAATGCTTTGAAAAGCCTCTGACGATCCCAGCTGAGCTGCGTGATCATCAGGCATCAGAGAACCGATAGCAAAAATCCCTGCGGCCCCCCCTCCCCCACCATGCCCACCTGAGCCACACGATCATCAGGCTTTTTTTTTTTTTACTTTTAAGAGCATTTTTTCGTCGAAAGAGGTTGTAGAAAAAATGCTTTTAAAAATTAAAAAAAAAGACTCTGATGATCATGCGGCTCAGCTGGGCATGGTGGGGGGTGGGGGCACAGGGATTTTTGCTATCGGTTCTCCGAACCACCCGCCACCATCGCTACTGGATTGGGCAATCCGGTCCGAACTGGGAGCATTTCATCCCTGATACATACCCAAAAGTTTTGGGTAGAGCTTCAAAGCCCTTTCATCACAGGGCTTTCACAAAGTAATTTCTAATGTGACAGAAGGAGCAATGTAATTAATTCTATTCATAATACCGTATATTTAAATTATTGGTGTGGATATTTTAGGACTGCAACACTTACAGTCAAACTGCTTTAAAGTTAATCTAAACTGTATATCATATTGTAATTACGGTAGATTGGCTAACTTGTTGTGTGAATGCAGCCACTGTCGTATATTCTGCAAAGCATAGTTGAAACAAACTATGGCTTGGAATTATCTGTGAATCTAGCCTAGTAATATGTTCCTTAATTAATTAATATGTATGTATTCTTGACTGGCCGAAATACATATTCAGCATTTCTCATCTGCATATTTCCTTGCTAAAAATAATTGTCATCCATTGCTTGCCCTAAAGATACTTTGAATAGTTACAAAGGTGGCTGTGAGATGGTAAATTGGAAGTGCGAGGCAAGTTAGCTGTATTATAATGCTTGCTCCAAAAAGGCTTTCTTTTCATAAAATGCTATCCATCCGAATCCAATCATCTTGATGTTTGAAGCTGAGCTCTCATTGGGATGCCAGATCAGTGCTGGAGGTGTTCAATTCACATCTGGGGTGTTTCTTCATGCCAAAAAAAAAAAAATCCTTGCAGACAGAAAATGTTGCTCGGAAGCTATCTGAGCTAGCCAAAGAGTCAGATATGCAATCTGAAAGGGGTCTCTAAACAAGTCAGTTTTTTAATTTGCTATAGTTTTATTATAATATATGAAACTCTCCATAGATTAAACACTAAATCGCATGATCCTTAGTGACTGATCAAGTTGTGCTTTGTCTCCGTATGAATTCACAGCTCAAAGTGGGATCTTCCCACCACTGGTTTATTATGCTCTTTGTTCACATCAAGTTCAATGCTTACCTAGCCCTATTCTCAGAAGAACAGCGTTGAAAGAGATCTTTGAGGTCTTCTAGTCCAATTCCCTCCTTAAGTAGGAGACCCTATACCATTTCAGAAAAATAGCTGTCCAATCTCTTCATAAAAACATCCAATGATGGAGCGCCCACAACTTCTGGAGGCAAGTTGTTGCTCTGATTAATTGTTTACTCACTTTCAGGAAATGTCTCCTTAAATTTTAGATTGGTTCTCTTCTTGACTAGTTTCCATCCATAGCTTTTGTCCAGCCTTTGGAGAATAGATTGACTCCCTTAAGTTGACCCCTTTTTCCATTAGCACCTGCCAAGTAGAGCTTCTAAGGCTTCCCATAGCTTAGGATCTCATAGAGCTAAATGTGACCATGAATCTTCTTAACAAATTACATTTCTGAGTGCCAGTTATGACAGTGATACAATTTCATGGAGAAGCCATCCAGCCATTTGAAGCGTACCATCCAGACCACCTGTAAATTCATCTCTGCCAAAATATACTCCATTGGAGTAAAAAGAGGAAAGTCACTTTTCTCTTGTCTGATTCATATCTGGGAAGGGAAGGTGTCTGTTGATTCATTTAAAGTATAACAGCCTGTCAAACATTTTATGTCTGTGATTTCATTTTATATGGCCACCCACCTCAAACGCACGATTCTGAATAGCTTCAAAAACTATATAAAAGAACAAAGAGTGCTTTAAAAAACATATAAAACCATGCACCACAATCAGCAGCCAAACAACAATATCAGAATAACTACTGAACAGAGTCTACCTTCTGACTCCCCGAGGCCAAAGGTGGAATCTTTAATGCCTTATGAAAAACCAGCAGGACCAGGTCCAATCTAATACCTGGAGGTATGCTGTTTCAAAGGATGGGGTGCCACTACAGAAAAGGCTCTTCAGAAGTCCTTCCACTGTTCTTTCATTTAAACTAAAGTAGACTAGACTAGACTAGACTAGACTAGACTAGACTAGACTAGACTAGACTAGACTAGACTAGACTAGACTAGAATAGAATAGAATAGAATAGAATAGAATAGAATAGAATTCTTTATTGGCCAAGTGTGATTGGACACACAAGGAATTTGTCTTTGGTGCATATGCTCTCAGTGTACATAAAAAGAAAAGATACATTCATCAAGAATCATAAGGTACAACACTTAATGATAGTCATAGGGTACAAATAAGCAATCAAATCATACTAGGAAACAATCAATATCAATATAAATTGTAAGGATACAAGCAACAAAGTTACAGTCATGCAGTCATAAGTGGGAGGTGTTCTGTCCCCTCCCTGCTTCAGAAGCCCAGACAAGCACACACACTCGAACAGGAGTATTCAGAAGTTGTTTATTTACCATCCATAAACAACAAGCTGGCAGCGAGCCCGGGAGAGATAATGACAGCTGTTGTTTTGAGTTGCCACGGCCAGTCCCTGATAAGGCTCCAAGTATTTATATCCAATACACGTTTAAAGAAAACACTTAGCTGCTGCAGTATTTCAGGACACAAGCAGTCAGGGTAAAACTTTGTTCGTCACAAAAGCCAACTAGGTAAGGTCAGCTCCTTTTATACCTTGTGGGGCGTTGGCTTTGTGACTCATCACCTCGTGCTCGGCCCCACCCACTCCTTTGCTGAGCCCGTCTCTCTGATCGTCGCCACCTGGGATTAATCCACTCCCTCTCCTCATTATCGTCTGACTCAGAGGAGCTTTCTTCCACAGGGCTTTCAGCTGGGGCCTGGGGTGGTGCCAAACCAGACGGGCCAGGGGAGGAGGCCCTTGCCTCCTCCTCCTCTTCACTTTCGGAGGATTCTTCCTCCGGAGGTCCGGGCTCGGGAGCCGAAGACACAACAGGAGGAGATGGGTGATAGGAATGATGAGAAGACTAATAGTAATAGTAACGCAGACTTAGTGAATAGTTTGACAGTGTTGAGGGAATTGTTTGTTTAGCAGAGTGATGGCATTCCAGAAAAAACTGTTCTTGTGTCTAATTGTTCTGGTGTGCAGTGCTCTATAGCGTCGGTTTGAGGGTTAGAGTTTAAACAATTTATGTCCAGGATGTGAGGGGTCTGTAAATATTTTCACAGCCCTCTTTTTGACTCCTGCAGTATACAGGTCCTCAATGGAAGGCAGGTTGGTAGTAATTGTTTTTTCTGCAGTTCTAATTATCCTCTGAAGTCTGCGTCTGTCTTGTTGGGTTGCAGAACCAAACCAGACAGTTATAGAGAACTGTTTACAGAACAGAGAACAAATCAGGAACGTGAAAGAAATACTTGTTTATGTCTGCCTTCATGATGGTGGTCAGGTGATGGTTTGGGGCCCACCTGACAAGCAGAAATAGGGTTCAGACCTGGTGCAAGAGCTGTATGTCCCTTTCTGTATTCTAAGCAGGAGGGAGAGGAAAGAAGAGGTGGGACATCAGAAAGGGAAAGAGAAAGAAATATAGATTTTAAGCAAATTTGTCTTGTCTCTGTTCACAGTGTTGCCCAGTCAGTCTGTAACTTCCAGGCACCTGCATAAGTAAACTCAAATGTTTGTCAGTGTAAACATTCATAATCCCTAGATACAAACCATGACTAATCTGATGTGTTCTTGTTAATTACTGTCATTGCTGCCAGACAAGTAAACAGTGGGCGATAAGCAGTAAAAGAGAGTGGAAAAAGAGAGAGAAAAGGAGAAAAGGCTTGGCTTGATTTCACAAGTCTTTTAATTCCCTCTCTCCAAAGCTCACCCAAACAAGCTTGAAAAGTTTCTAGCAAGCACTGAATTACAAACTTTCTAGCAAACTCTTTTTAAAAAAAGAAAAAGACTTAAAAGTATTTTAGTTATAACAGTGTGAAGAACCGCTGGACGTGTGAGATTGGCTTTTACACAAAAAGTATCTCAAACTTTATTTTATTTTATCGATCGATCAATCGAATTTATATTGCCAACCATCTCAATAGTAAAGTAGGAAATGCGGGTCTAGCTAGATGACCACTGAAGAACCCTCTTTATTCACAATAATAATAATGATTAATGGTAATAATGATGATGATTAATGGGCATCTTTCTAGTCTTTTAACATTGTATTCAGTGGAAAAATACAAACAGCCAGTCACATTCCTTTGAAGCTATCAGAAGAAGAAACATTTTGGTAACATACAATTTGAAGGTTAGGATGTCTACACAGACTAGAGGTCTCTATCAACAAGTGATAAGTAGAATACATGGTCCAGTGTATTACAGAAGGCTTATGATTGTTTGCCAAGAATATGCCAACTGATGTAACAAATGCTTGTAACTCTAAAAACTGCTGAATTAACTAAATCCTTTGTTTGAAACTGTATAAAGACTAAGGTCTTAGAATCATAAGTTGTTCAGACTTCCAGGTACGAATCGGACTCTGAACCTATTGCAATAAACTCTGATTCTGTTTGCCCTATGGGATGTTTCTCAATTCCTTCATTCCATAACAATAGGGGTCAGAATCAAATAATACATCACTAATCAAATAACCCGCACTGCATATCGGACATTAATACAATTAATACAATGACTTAATACAATTGAGCATGTTCAGAAATATTTCACAAGAAGAGTCCTCCACTCCTCTGCTCGTAACAAAATACCCTATTGAAATTCTGGACTTAGAAAATTTAGAACTACGCCACCTTCGGTATGACCTAAGGGTAGCTCATAAAACCATCTGCTACAATATCCTACCTGTCAATAACTACTTCAGCTTCAACCACAACAATACACGAGCACACAATACATACAAACTTAAAGTGAACCGCTCCAAACTCGATTGCAGAAAATACGACTTCAGTAACAGAGTTGTTAATGCCTGGAATGCACTACCAGACTCTGTGGTCTCATCCCATAACCCCCAAAGCTTTAACCTTAAACTCTCTACTGTTGACCTCATCCCATTCCTAAGAGGTCTGTAAGGGGCGTGCATAAGAGCACCAGCGTGCCTACCGTCCCTGTCCTAATGTTCCCTTTAATTATACTCATTTTATGTATTCAAGTCATGCTTATATATATTATCTAATATGTACTCGACAAAAATAAATAAATAAAATAAATAAAAGTAAATAAATCAATAATCAAATAAAACAATAATATAAATATGGTTTATATAATAAAAGCAATCATTATAAAAAGTATGAACAATCCTCATTGAAAATCAAAACACATTATTAAAAAGTAAAGTATTCAAATCTTAAAATGTCACTGGTTTCCTGGAATGCCCACCTCCCCCCCAAAAAACTGATGATATAACCAGGTCTGGGGGAATTTCCTAAAGATCAATAGAAATTGAGCTAATCTAACTTGGGGGGGGAGAATGATCCATAAGGTGAGGGCCACAGTAGATCAAATGTAGGCTTCTCACAGATGGTGTCCACAATATGCCTCCTAAAGGCACTCAAAATTGCCTGCACTGTATATATATATATCTCGGAGGTGGGCTTCAGCAGGTTCTGACCAGTTCTGGAGAACCAGTAGTGGAAATTTTGAGTAGTTCAGAGAACCGGTAAATACCACCTCTGACTGGCCCTGCCCCCATCTATTCTCTGCCTCCTGAGTCCCAGCTGATCGGGAGGAAATGGGGATTTTGCAGTAATCTTCCCCTGGAGTGGGGAGGGAATGGAGATTTTGCAGTATCCTTCCCCTGGAGTGGGGTGGGAATGGAGATTTTACAGTATCCTTTCCCTGCCATGCCCATCAAGCCATGCCCACAGAACTGGCAGTAAAAATTTTTGAATCCCACCACTGCTATATATATATATATAGGACAAGATGTCATACATTGATGATATTTTATTCATATCTTATCTTTCCTCCAGCAGCTCTAGTTTACTTACTTGCTGTCTTTCTTTCATTTTATCCTCACAACCATCACCATGTGAGGGAGACAGACTGGATGTATCTTTCATGTATTGCTCAGATATGACAGGCAAATTTATATTTTGCCATGTGCAAAATCATCCTTGGATGGAAAATTTCTCCATAAAATTATCCATTGCAAAGTCATTAGGGAAAATTAATTATTTTCATTGCTTAATAACAAGCAATACACCAACCCTAAATAAATGCCGTCATGCTGAACTAAAGTTTTTGAAACGCCTAACAATATAAATGCAAAGCTTTTGAAGTTTCTGAGTCTTCAAGGAATTTACTAATTTATGGTTATTTAAAATGCAGGGCTGCATTCTTTAAAAAGACAGATATCTGAATAAACCCATTACTATAATGTGAAAATTGCAATATGCGTTTATTTCTGATAGGTCTGAAGCCAGACTATTAGCACAAAGGAAACAGGATGCTCCATAATAGACAAGAAGTAATTAAAATACCAATGTGTCCAGTGACCTGTGGAGAGAGAGAATTGAGAGAGTATTAAATATGAATTTCCTTCCAGGCCATTTTCGATTTTTTTTCCCTCACTTCTTTTTTTGTGCGTTCTTTACATTTTAAGGCGCAGGTTGTTAGGATTCTATATGATGTATATAATGTTAGAACCAGTTGTCCAGGCAATATATATATACTGTAGCTTTAAGCTGTAAATGTTACCTTCTTGCTGAGTCATGCTGTAATGGGATAATGACTAGTTGGGAATATATTTAAACAAAGTATTGTAACCTGGTCATGAACTGCTGCTGCTATGAACTGCTATTGTGACCTGCTACTGCTAGAAGCTGCTAGTGTGGCTGCTGCTGCTATGAACTGCTATTGGAACTGCTGCTGCTATGAACTGCTAGTGTGACTGAACTGCTATGAGCTGCTATTGTGAAGGAGTTGCTATCTGTTGATGGATCTGCTACCATCGTGGTTTGCTAACCAGAGTGAGTTGTGTGGACTGATTTACTGGACTGATTTATTGATGAAGACTTGGGATTTGTTTATGACTACGCTACTGCTTTTTCCTATGATAAAGTACACTTTTGCTAAACCAGTTTTCTTATTCATTGCTCTCAACGTTTCCTTGTGCAGTTACTCTGCTGGTTGGTAAAACAACATCAATATCCTTAACACAGGTGTTGCAGCAAAAGCCCCACACAGGATTTGGCCCAGCTCCTAAAACCTCCAAAAGTGGTTGCCAAATTGTTAATCTGACAAAAATGATTACACTCATAGCTGCAAAATTTTCAGTTTAATCCAGTTAAATTTCAATTGACTTTGGATGTCGATAAAATAAAATCAGGTTTGTTGTTTCAAGCTCTGCTCATTGATTTTGGGGTGGCAGTCTGTACTACAGGTAAGTCTTCGACTTATGATCACAATTGAGCCCAAAATATCTGTTGTTAAGCAAGACATTTGTTAAGTGTGCTTTACCCCATTGCAGTTGTTAAGTTAGTAACTGTTCTGCCCCAGCTATGGACCCCAAAGAACGCAGCACACACAAAGTCCGTTCAAACCTTGGTTTAATAAATAAATCAGCCTTTTACAACAATGGCTGTTTTTTTTTTTTATTGAAAAAGTTTTAACAATACAAATTTTTCCCCCTTTCCCCCCCCCTCCCTAGCCACAGATTGTAGAATACATGTAAAAAGAATATGTAAATCCTTCCCATCCCCACCCTAACCCTCCCCCTCCTCCCTCTTCCCTCCCCCCCTTGACTTCCATTATATGCAATATTAATATTCCCAAACAATATATATGTTATTCAAACTTCCATATCTTTTTTCTATATTTACTAACATACTAACATAGTCATCTCAGCTAAAAGCGATATAATATTTTCTAGTCTGATACTTATTCTGTACATACTCAATCCATAATTTCCATTCCTGTATATACTTCTCATGCGTCTGATCTTTTAAAAAAGCTGAAACCTTTGCCATTTCTGCAAATCCAGCCATCTTCTGGGTCCATTGATCAACCGTCGGTAAAACATCACTCTTCCAATGTTGGGCAATCAACAACCTAGCTGCTGTCACCATATACAAAATCAATTTAGTTTCACCCAGTGTAAAGTCTTTAACTATACCCAATTAAAAAAATTGCGGAGAAAATTGTATTTTTTTCTTTAAAACATTTTGCATAACCCACCAGATTTTTATCCAAAAAGCCCTCACTTTCCTGCAGGTCCACCAGATGTGATAATATGTAGCATCTAAACAATCACATCTCCAACATTTTGGCTGCACATTAGGGTACATGCAAGACAATTTCTTGGGGTCTAAGTGCCATCTATAAAACATTTTATAAAAATTTTCTCGTAAATTTTGTGACTGTGTAAATTTAACGTTCTGAACCCATATTTTTTCCCATGTTTCCAACATAACTGGTTGAGAGAAATTTTGTGCCCATTTAATCATACAATCTTTAACTAGCTCATTTTCTGAGTCTCTTTCTAACAAAACATTATAAACTCTCTTAATGTGCATTGGACCTGTCCGCTTTATCTGTTCAACCAATTCTACTTCATATTCCATTAAACCAGTTTGTTGATCTTCTTTCCATCTCATCTGTAATTGATTGTACTGCAACCAAGTCAACGATTTCCCTTCTTCCAACAGCATATCCAAAGTCTTCAATCGCCACCTGCCCTCTTCAAAGTAAAGTAACTCTTTATATAAAAACCCCCCGAGTGACTTAATATTTGTATTCCACATGGTATCAGCAAGATCCAGCCAAAACGGAATCTTATAATCCCAATTAGTTCGGTGCCTTCTCCAGACTCTCAGCAAGGCATTTCTAAGTAAATGACTGTTAAACACTTTATCCACTTTGGTATCATAAAATAAGTATGCATGCCAACCCCAAACCAGGTCATGGCTTTCTATATTCAACAAGTCAGTCTTAGTTTTCCCAAACCAATCACTTAATTGTATCAATGCAGTTGCTTCATAATATAATCGAAGGTTTGGGAGTTTAAGACCACCTCTCTCACGAGTATCTTGCATTATTTTCAGTTTGACTCTTGGTTTTTTATCATTCCAAATAAATTTGTGCAGTCCTTTTTGCCATTCTAGCAATGGTTTGTCTGATTTAAGCACCGGTATCATTTGAAATAAAAAGATCAGTCTAGGTAAAACATTCATCTTTACTGCTGATATTCTTCCAAGCAGTGATAACTGCAGTTTCTTCCAGTTTTGCATATCTTTTTGTATCTTTTGCCACAGAACCTCATAGTTATTTTGAAACAGTTTAGCATTGGAGTCTGTGATTTGTACTCCTAAATATTTGACCTTTGAAACAGTCTCGAAGCCTGCCATTCTTTCCAGTTCCTTTTTTTTGCTCTCTGTCAGATTTTTGACAATCATTTTAGTTTTCTTCTGATTCAACCTGAAACCAGATACCATGCCATACTCTTCTATAATATTTTTCATCTGGATTATTGAGTTCATAGGTTGTGATAGGGTAACAACCAGGTCATCTGCAAATGCCTTAGTTCTATAGTCCTTTTGCCTTATAACTATTCCAGTCAAGGAATTCGAGTCCCGTATTGCATTGAGTAAGACTTCTAAAGTTAAAATAAATAATAACGGGGATAATGGACAACCTTGTCTGGTGCCTTTTTGTATGTTAAAATTCGATGTTAAGCATCCATTGATAATAAGTTGTGCATGTTGCTCTTGATAAATTGCACCAATCGCTTGTATAAACCGCTCCCCCAAATCCATTTTTTCCAAAGTCTTAATTATAAAGTTCCAATTCACGCGATCAAAGGCTTTTTCCGCATCCAAAAAAACCAGCACTGCAGAGATCTGTTTATTCTTATCTAGATAGTCCATTAAGTCTATAACTTGCCTAACATTCTCCTTCATATATCTGCCTTCAATAAATCCTGCTTGGTCATGATGAATTATCTTTTGAATAACTGGCATCAATCTGTTGGCTAGTACTTTTGCAAAGATTTTATAGTCTGTGTTTAATAAAGATATTGGTCTATAATTTTCTGGTTTCTTAGGACCTGATTCTTCTTTCGG
The DNA here is from genome assembly GCA_012654045.1 of Ptyas mucosa. Classification (NCBI taxonomy): domain Eukaryota; kingdom Metazoa; phylum Chordata; class Lepidosauria; order Squamata; family Colubridae; genus Ptyas; species Ptyas mucosa. The sequence continues at coordinate 3,002,499 of WNWU01000019.1, read as the reverse complement.
AATCAATGAAACAAAAGCTGTTTTCCATGAGGAAGGTATCTTACCTCCTTGTTGTATATTACGAAATAAATCTTTAAGATGCTCAATCATTTCTTCTTGTAAAGTTTTATAATAAATTGCAGTTAAGCCATCCGTCCCTGGAGCTTTAGCTGTTTTTAATTGTTTTATAGCAAAACTGATCTCCTCCACTGTTATCAGTTGTTCCAAACTTTTCTTTTGGCTCGTTGAAATTTTTAAAACTCTCTTGTTTTCCAAGTATTCATCTATAGTAATATTCTGTATGTCATCTTTAGCATATAACTTAGTATAATATTCCAAAAAGGCTTTTTTAATTAGATCTTGTTGGTAAACTTCTTTATCAGCATATTCAGTACTATCAATAATTCGTGTCGATGCTTGCTTCCTCAAAGTATACGCCAACCACCTGCCCGGTTTGTTAGCATTAGAAAAAGTATTGTGCTTTGCAAATTGTAAGTTAGTTGCCGTTTGGTCTGCTATAAGCATTTGAAATTGATCCTTCAGAAGTTTTATAGCCATTTGCAATTTTCCGTCTGTTGGTTTTTGTATCAATTGTTGTTCTTTCTTTTTTATCTCAGATTCCAGTTGTAGTCTTTTCTTCTGCTGACTTTGCCTGTGTTTAGAATTCATTTGAATTAGTACTCCCCGCATATATGCTTTAGCTGCGTCCCAAACTGTTTCAATAGGGGTGCCTTTGTTCAGGTTAAATTTAAAAAACTCCTTTAAATGCTTTTTGAGTTCAATTATATTCTTTTCATATCTAAATAGATTCTCATTTACTCTCCAGGATCTTCTTTCTCTTTTACCCATCTCGATTTCCATCCAGACCGGACTGTGGTCAGTCAAAGTCCTAGGAAATATCTTTATTTTCTTTACTTTAGAGAGTAGATTAGAAGTTAAGAGAAAAAAGTCTATTCTGGAAAAGGATTTGTGCCTGTCTGAGTAAAAAGTAAAGTCCAGTTCATTTGGGTTTCGAATTCTCCAAATATCTTTCAATTCCAAATCCTCTTTCAGTTCGAAAAAAGCTTGTGGTAATTTATTCCCTATTTTGGCCGTGGTTTTTTTATCCAATCTAGGTTGGATTACTCCATTCCAATCGCCCATTATTATAGTGTTTGAATAGACCCAATCCAAAATTTTTAAATGAAGTAGCTTGTAAAAAGTTTCCTGCTGTTGATTTGGGGCATATATTCCGACCAACAAAATTGGTCCAACATCTGTAATAACTTCAACTGCAATATATCTTCCATCTTTATCTGCTTCTATAATTTTTGCTACAAGTTTCTTATTTATATATATCACCACTCCATTCTTCTTTTCCTGATTTGAAGCAACAAATTGCATTCCCAATTTTGAATTTATCAAGTATTTCTGATCTTGCAATTTTACATGAGTCTCCTGTAAACAGATAACATCATTATGAAATTGTCTCAAATAGTGAAATATCTTCCTTCTTTTTTGCGGAGAATTCAATCCGTTTACATTCCAAGACAAAAATTTAAGTGCCATTTGACCCTGTCTGAAGTTTTGAGAGCAATTGTTGAAGATTCTCTCCTACAGTAGGAATCTTCGGTTTAGCTCCTCCCATGACTTCAGCTTGCTGTTTATCTTTGGTTCTTTTCTCACGCTGTGGCTTACTATATTCTTGCTGCTGTTGCTTCATTTGTTTAGACATTGCTCTGGTTATGCGTTGCTCTTCCACTTTAGATGTTGTTACTTCCAAAGCCATCGCCTCCTCTGTGATAGTTTTAGACATTTCTTCCAAAGGAGAAGCTTCGAATGGTGCAAAAGGATCAACCACAACACCACCTACTGCTCCCATTAATTCTCTTGCCTCCCTTTGCGACTGCCTTATTTGTACTTCTGTTTCTTGATCAATCTCGGCTTGTAGTTGAGCTTCTTTATCTATTGGTGAAGATGTGCGTGGAGGAGGAGAACCCGCTTTCAAAACATTGTAATAAAATTCTTCTGCTTTTTCAATAGTATTAAGGCGGTATCTCACTCCTCGCAGCCTGAGTATTATACCTATTGGGGCATCCCACCTAAATTGTATGTTCTGTCTTTTCAATTCTGTCACCAAAAATCCAAAATCCTTTCTATCTCTTAACATTTTAGGCGGTAGTTCTTTAAAAACTCCAATCTCACTTCCATCAACTTGAACTGTTGTAACAAAAGAATTTTGCAGAATTTCATTTCTCATTCTTCTATCTGTGAAATATATAACCACATCTCTAGGCAGTTGTCTTTGTACCGCCACCCGAGAATTAACTCTGTAGACCTTGTCCATCTTACACAAAACCAGATCTGGTTCCACTTTCAACATAACTGCCAAAGCCTCTGCACAAATTTTCCTAAGATCTTCTCTGGTGTTCTCTTTAACACCTCTCAATCTGATAGCATATTCCATTGATCGAAATTGCATCATAGTAATCTCATTTTGCATTTTCTGTGTAACTTCTTCAATTTCTATAATTTTTGAGTCAGAAGCTCTAAATTTAGTCTCCATCTCTGAGGCAAGATTCTCCACTCTTTTATCAATCTGCAGCGCTACCTCAGACAGGCCTTTAACCACTGTTTGAATATCTTGTTTGAGTGAGTCATATTTCTCTTGAAACATTCCTTTAAGCTCCTTCTCTGATCTTTGAATTTCTTTAATAATAATATCATATTGGCTTTCTTCCTTTGTCTGAGATTGCAACTGCGCTGTTTGAGGCTGCTTCTGTTTATGTGTGGGGGAGCCCCCCCCTGGTTGCTTTGTTGCCATTTTACCTCTTAAAGATCTTCCTTTTCCACAAACTCTAACAACTTTTCCCAAAAAGTTCTCCAGATTCAATCAGGTCTATAAGAGTCAGTTGGTATTTTTATTTTATGTTATTTTGTTTTTTGAATACTTCTGCCGCTTCCAGCCGGATTTGTTACTTTAAAATGTAGCCGGATACAGTAATCAAATTACTTTCACTTTCAGCTCTCTCAACTAAGAACAGGCGCCATTTTTTTTCCCTCCGCTTTCCTCAAAGCCAATTCACTTTCACTTTAAAAATTCTTTAAAATAGTCCAAAAAGCTTCCAATACTTGCTGTTTAGTGAGAAGTTTGAAATCTTCCTTATTTTTCTTTGTTATTGGTAATGCTGCCGCGCTGTCTTGTTCTGCTTTAAAGCAGAGTTTCCCAGTCGTCCGGAGCTTCAGCGGGGTGGATAGGGAGTCCCACCCTGTTAACTCCCCAGAAGCAAGAAAAGCTTTCTGGGGGTCTCACAGGGGACTCTACCTGCAGCCGCCGGCTCTCCTCACAAGCCCTTTGGGTCTCGGAGTTTTACGAGCCGTTTCAATTGCCGAAACGACTCTTTTACGAGCGATCGGGCTGGCGGTCTTCAAAGGACCGTCCACAACAGCTGACGGCAACAGCGGAAGCCCTACAACAATGGCTGTTAATTAACTGCATTAACAGCCGCCAAGAATTCAAAGAATAATTACTGAAAGCTTATTTTGGTTGGCAGAATGCCCAGAAGCAATTTGCAAGAAGCTGATAAGATAAGCAAGACAAGACACGAAGGTATGTGAACGAAGTTGTTCCCTGCAAATTGCTTCAGTTGGAGTGCCTCCTTAAATAGGCTAAGGGAGCGGCCAATTAGCCCCAAGCCTTACTCTCGAGGAGACCTCCTCCTGAGGAGCCACTCCTGCCTTTTGGCAGCTCTGCGCACCCGTGCATCGAGAAGAGGCTCTTCCTCTTCATCCTCTTCACTTAAGGGAGCTTCTGGAGGCCCTGGCTGAATTCCCGCCTCTGGCACCACATCTTCTCCAGCCTCCTCATTGTCCGACTTGAGTGCCAGCTGCACAGGCTGCTGGCGCAGCATCACACCAACCTCCTCGCTGTCTGAATCAGCTACTAGCTGCACAGGCCGCGTACAGGCCACAACAGTAACACGGCTGTTAAGTGAATCTGGCTTCCCCATTGGCTTTGCTTGTTAGAAGGTCACAAAAGGTGATCACATGATCCTTGGGACGTTGTCATAAATTTGAGCCAGTTAGCAAGCATCTGGATTTTGATCACGTGATCATGGGGATGCTGCAATGGTCATACACGTGAAAATTGGTTATCAAATTTCTTCTTAAAATCCTCCAGTGATGGAGCACCCACCACTTCTGATGGCAAGCCATTCTACTGGTTGATTGTTCTCACAATCAGGAAATTTCTCCTTAGTTCTAGGTTGGTTCTCTCCTTGATTAGTTTCTATCCATTGCTTCTTGTCCTGCCTTCTGGTGCTTTGGAATCACAGGGAGAACCTCATTCTGGAAGGCAGGCACTGCTACAGAAGAGGCATGTTTCTGGGGTCTCGACAGATGACATTGCTTAATCAAAGGAACTGGAGCACGTCAACCCTACCAGATCGAATTGCCTGAACAGATGTTAAGAGAGACAGAAAGTAACTAGTGTTAGAGTTTGCAGCAATCCAACCAGCACACAAGTAAATAATTCAGCAGGATTCACGTATAAAAGAAACTGCTTTATATACAGTAATATAAAACATGATGCATGTATACAATACCCATGCAGTAGAAGTCAGAACCAGAACTCAGAATCCAGAAGCACAGAATCTATATAATCACAGGAGCAATAATAATACACACACACACACACACACACACACACACACACACATATATATATATATATATATATATGCTTTTCCATCTAGCCAGGTTTCTACCTACGTAAACTATGACGTTCTGCCACCCTAGTTCTGTGAAATCTCAATTCACAAGTGCTGGGCTTTTTTCCTGCAACTCTCTTGTGCTGAATCAGGCTGTGCTGAAGCTGACCAGGCTGTTCGCTGTTTGCTGCAAGGAGGTAAATTGCTGGGAGGCAGAGGCCGAAGGGTGGGGGCCGGAGAGTGGGCGGGGCTTTGGCAACATTCGCTATATAAGACACACAGACATTTCCACACACTTTTTTTGTGGGGGAAAATGTGTCTTACACACTGAAATATATGGTATGTGAATGAGAGAGATCACGGTAGTGTTCAAACTTATAGAAGGGGTTATTTGTAGCTCAGGTTGAAATCCAGAGTCCTTGATACACTCTGAGCTTCACTGTTTTCCTGCAGGCATTTCATTACTAGGTAATACCATCAGTGCTAGAAGGAAGTGGGGTTTGCTCTGTTTATATGCAAGTGGCTTTGCTCTGTCAATGTGGGTGGGAGTGTTGCTTTCTTGTCCACAGTGTTGATGTTACCTAATTGGGTAATGAAACATCTGCAAGAAAACAACCAAGCTCAGAGGGCACCAAGGACTCCATGGTGTTCAAACTGGAATACAAATGCTAGAAGTGAGTATCCTTTTCACTAGAACATAATCCTGAGTTGAGGAAGTTAATATTTTCCCAAGAAATTCCAATTATATTAAGAGTACCTTAGATAAAATATTACTTCTCGATGAAGTTTTCTGAAAGTGCCTGAATAATCTACTGAGCTGAAAAGAAATGTTCTCTTGGCACAAAAAACAATAATAAAATTGACTGAGAAATTCCAGAAATTGAATCCCAGATCTTAAAGTTGCCAAGGTTGATCTAGACTGGTCATTTGTGCAACGCATAATAAATAATCCATATATAAATAAATAATAATCAGTGAAGATTTACAACTGACTTCCCACTGAAAAGGAACAATTATTACAGCTCTGTGCTGCACTCATTATTATGATGGTTTTATTAATCAAGAAAGAAGAACAGACATAAAGAACCGTGCTTTGACAGATATTCTTTGGAAATTCAAATTCCAGCCAGGAATGTAGAATTAACCTAGGAATTTCATAAGATATAATAAGTGCTCTGCATTCAAATTTTCTATAAATCCACAGTTGATATAGCTGGAACATTTGGTAATTGTATAATGTTGTTTAATCTGCATAATGCACTAATCAAAAAAGCCTTTACAATAAGGGCCCCCAACCCTTATTGGACCAACACTGGGCTATGGCATGCCCTGAAGGCCACAAGGCTGAGGCCATTATGGAGGCTTCAGGGTTGCCGCAAAGCAGAAGAAGGGGTGGCGGCGGCGGGGGGGGGGAGGAGAATAGCTAGATGGGGTTTATAGCCAAAACAAAAAGTTTTCCTGTGGGAACCAAGGACGTTCTAACAGGTGGCTGGCCAGAGGAGGAGTGAAGTAACCAAGCAACCAGCCAGCACCTTGATTGGACAGTGTGACCAGTGTGTCAGATCTGGAAGCCATCTTTTACATTTGGGCCTTCAGGCCTGCTGCATTTTCTACTGTGGAAAATGGGAGGGGGGATTGCATAGAGCAGTGATGGCTAACCTTTTTGCCGTCGTGTGCCAAAAGCAGAGGGAGCGCGCGGGTGTGTGTGTGTGTCATGTGCCTGCGTGTCCAGACTCATAATTCAATGCACTCCGCCCCCATGCATGTGCGTGTGTCCCCCCCATGCCCCCCCCCCCACTTTTAGCACGCGATGGCACGGTGGGACCTGTAGGCCCATTTTTCACCTTCCCTAGGCTCCAGAGACTTTCTAGGAGCCTGGGGAGGGCAAAAACGGCCTTCCTCACCCCCTCGGAGGCCCTCTGGAGGCTGGAAACAGCCCGTTTCCTGACTTCCAGTGGACCTGGAAGGCCCAGAAATCAGCTGACCAGCGTGTGCATGCACCTAGAGCTGAGCTAGGGCAACGCTCGTGTGCCCACAGATATGGCTCCGCGTGCCACCTGTGGCACACATGCCATAGGTTTGCCATCACGGGCATAGAGTATGGATGATACTTTGAGGAAACACAAGCCTCGGAGTCTTCTTTCGTTGAGGGTGTTACTGGGAACCCTGAGACAATGAGTTTGGGGAAAGGGGAAACGTTACTTTTTAATTAGATGAAAGCCACAGGAACTTTCAGAGTCGGCTTTCACCAGTTGTGCCAATATGATCTGTCCAATAAAATTGTTCTTTGAGGAATCTGCCTCCCTCAGAATTCCAGTTCCTATGGGTGCATTATTTGGAATGCTGACAGCCAGAAACCAGTTAGCGCAAACACGCAAAGCCCCATCTGCAAGATGCAGGTAGCACACAAAACCATGGACCCCCTCCGGACTGTGGAAAAACCTCTCTCCATGGAACTAGTCCCTAGTGTTCAAAAGGATGGGGGTCACTGCTTTACAAGTTCTTTCCCATAACTTATACTATCTAAATCTTTAAATTTTATATGTTGTACCATTTTTAGAATCCTTCTCTTTTTTTTATACTGTTCTCCTTGGGTATTGCTCTATCGATAAACAAAATTACTCTTTTTAATTATTTTCAAATCTGATCTGTTACATTCTCGATGGCGATCCATTTGTATGCAAAAATCTCATAAATGTTTCATGTACCCCTTTGGAAATAACTTTTTTCAATTTTGAGATGATACCACACTTGAAAAACTCCAAAATCGTAATTTTGCACAGATGCCACTGGATATAATGCATACAGTACTCTATCCTAGCATTGTTTATAGTCAGTCTGAACAATTATTTTGCATCTAATTACATGATCCATGGTTTTGTTTTGTTTACAAAGTCTACACACGCTATTGTTCGACACACAGCGAAGCCATAATTTCATCACATTTTTAATGCTTATTTTTGGATGGCAAAAGTTAATCCTTCCGTTTCCTCCTTGATGGTGATAGCTATTGCCAGTTCCCGCTTTTGTCCTTTTTATTTTAAATTGTATATATATATATATATATATATACACAAACATATATATATGTTTCTTTTTTCTCTTTCGTAGGCTTCATGTGCTTTTCTATCTAGCCAGGTTTCTACCTACGTAAACTATGATGTTCTGCCACCCTGGTTCTGTGAAATCTCAATTCACAAGTGCTGGGCTTTTTTCCTGCAACTCTCTGTTGCATTCTGGGAGACTCAGATGGACCATTTCTGTCTTTTTCTGTCTTAAAGAAACATTGTATCTTTAACACGGAAGTTTAAAAAAAGGGTGTGGCTCACTGACGAAGTCAAAAAAGACAGAAATGGTCCATCTGAGTCTCCCAGAGTGCAACAGCTGATTGGTGGTTGGATTGGCCTCCCAGAATACCACCTTCAGCTTTTCCAGGCTGCAGTGATCCCCACCACTCGTCTCTGTCCATCGCTGATGCCCCCTATAGCCGCCTCTGCCTGCCCCATTTTTGGCCTCTGTTTGCCCCATTTTTGGCCTCCACATGTCCCGTTTTTGGCTTGTTCCAGGCAGAGGGGATAAGTGGTGGCAGCAGTGATCCCTCCCACCTGGAATGGGCTAAAAATCAGACGTGCAGAGGCCAAAAACGGGACACATGGAGGCCAAAAACGGGGAGAGCAGAGGCCGAAAATGGGGTGCACAGAGGCAGCTATTTGCTGCAAGGAGGTAAATTGCTGGGAGGCAGAGGCAGAGGCAGGTTTTTTTCCCTTGTTTTCCTCCCCAAAAGCTAGGTGGGTCTTATACGTCGGAGCATCTTATAGTCCGAAAAATATGGTACATGCAATTTACACAAATCAGGATTCCCTGCAGAAAGGACTATGAAAACATATTGGTACATCCTTATCACACTATTGAAAACTCCATTTGCTAATGAGCTATAAACAAGTAAAGAATAATACAGGTGTTCCTCAACCTATAAACACAATTAAGCCCAAAATTTATGTTATTAAGTGAGACATTCGTTAAGTGAGTTTTGCCCCATTTTACGACCATTTTTCCCATGGTTGTTAAGTGAACCACTGCAGTTGACGTGTTGGTAACACGGTTGTTAAGTGAATCTGGCTTCCCCATTGATTTTGCTCATCCAAAGGTCGCAAAAGGTGATCACATGACCTTGGGACACAGCAACGGTCATAAGTATGAACCCATTGCCAAGCATTTGAAATTTGATCGCACGATCATGAGGATCGCTACCAAGGCTCATAAGTGTGAAAAATGGTCATGTCGCTTTTTTCAGGGCCATTGTAACTTTGAACGGTCACTAAACAAATGGTTGTAAGTCAAGGATTACCTGTATTGCAACATAAGAACTCCTGATATCAAGCTATAAACTCCTTCCACTTCTGGAAGATGGCTCCCTCCCAGAGGTGGTATTTAGCAGGTTCTGACCAGTTCTGGCGAACCGGTAGCAGAAATTTTGACTAGTTCAGAGAACCAGTAAATACCACCTCTGACTGGCCCCACCCCTATCTATTCTCTGTCTCCCAAGTCCCAGCTGATCAGGAGGAAATGGAGATTTTGCAGTATCCTTCCCCTGGAGTGGGGTGGGAATGGAGATTTTACAGTATCCTTCCCCTGCCATGCCCACCAAGCCACGCCCACAGAACCAGTAGTAAAAGAATTTGAAATCCACCACTGCTTCCTCCTGTTTTTATCATTTCAGTAAGGAACATTCTGTCTTTTATTTACAATGCACCTTGTAGTACTTGTCAGCTAACTTTTATATAAGGTTTTCATTAGTTTACCTTATTCCCTAAGCAAGTTGGCCAACAGCCTCTGCGGAGGTAAAGCCTAGCTTTGTAACGTGAGCTTGTCAGCAAGCTCCCACAAACCATCTATCTCTATCCATCATACTTTGCAGGCCTTAGCTGTGGCGTCTGCCGGCTCAACATCCCATTAACTTTTTCCACCCTTTATTTCACACAGACTCATATGTATTCTTAATCTTTCTTTTCTTGGCGTGTGATTATCTCTCCGTGGCGTGGGTGACCTGGTAGCTGTTAAATCTAAGGATGGTTTGGAAGGCGTCCAGGTGATAAAAGAACGTAGTTAATGGATTTCAATCCCCAATGTGACCCAAAGAGCAGAGGTTTCTGTTTTAAGCTCCCTTCTTAATTCACACAACTCTTGTGCGGAGTTGGCCTTAAGCAAAAGAAGGTGATCCTTTCCAGCAGGCAGGTTAGAATATCACAACACCATTTTGGTAGTGCTTATACTAGTAATGATAGCCCAGTCAAGGAACGACCAACTCGGGGAAACAAGCTAACAGTAAAGAACAGCCTAATTGAGGTACCACCAAGTCCACTGCCACCAACACCGATGGGGCAAGCCACTAATAAAATAGAATTCTTTATTGAGTGTGATGAGACACATAAAGGATTTGTTTCCGGTGCATAAGCTCTCAATGAACATACAACAATAGTGATAAGGCAGGGGTGAAATGCTCCCGATTCAGACCGGATCACCCGATCCGGTAGCGATGGAGGCGGGTGGTTCGGAGAACTGGTAGCAAAAATCCCTGCCCCCCCCCCCCCCATTGCCCAGCTGAGCCACACAATCATCAGAGGCTTTTTTAAAATTATTTTTAAAAGCATTTTTTCTACAACCTCTTTGGCCAAAAAAATGCTTTTAAAAGTAAAAAAAAAAGCCTCTGATGATCACGCAGCTCAGCTGGGATCATCAGAGGCTTTTAAAAGCATTTTTTCTACAACCTCTTTGGCTGAAGAGGTTATAGAAAAAACGCTTTTAAAAGGAAAAAAAAGCCTCTGCCGATCAGGCAAGTCAGCTGGGATCGTCAGAGGCTTTAAAAAAGAAAAAGAAAGAAAGCCTCTGCCAATCAGGCAAGTCAGCTGGCTATAAAAGCAGTTTTTTTACAATCTTTTCAGCTGAAGAGGTTGTAGAAAAAATGGTTTTAAAAGTAAAAAAAAAAAAGTTGGCCACTCCCACTCAGTCATATTACCCTCCTCCCACCAAGCCACGCCCACAGAACCGGTAGTAACAAATTTTACATTTCACCACTGTGATAAAGTCCTAGTCATAAAAAAGATAAGGAGGTAGGGAATAGGGAAGATAAAAATAATGATGGTAATACTGCCTTTTTAGATAGTTTGACAGTGTTATGGGAATTAGTTGTTTAGTAGAGTGATGGCATGGGGGGGAAAAGTGTCCTTGTGTCTAGTTGTTCTGACATGCAGTGCCCTATAGCTTCGTTCTGAGGGTAGAAGTTGAAACTGTTTATGCCCAGGATGTGAGGGGTCTATAGATATTTTCACAGCCCTCTTTCTGGCTCGTGCAGTATACAGGTCCTCAGTGGAAGGCAGGTTGGTACCAATTGTTTTTTCTGCGGGTCTAATTATCCGTCGAAGTCTGTGTTTGTCTTAATTGGTTGCAGTGCCAAACCAGACAGTTATAGAGGTGTAGATGACAGACTCAATAATTCCTCTGTAGAACTGGATCAGCAGCTCCTTGGGCAGTTTGAGCTTTCTGAGTTGGCGCAGAAAGAACATTCTTTGTTGTGCTTCTTTGATGATGTATTTGATGTCCATTTTAAGTCTTGAGACATAATAGAACCTAGAAAGTTGAAGGTCTCTACAGTTGCTACTGTGTTGTCTGGTATTGTGAGTGTTGATAGTGTAGGAGGCTTTTTCTATAATATATAAAAATAAGAGCAAACCCCTTTCTCTCTAGCATAGATGATGTTACTAAGTTTGGTAATGAAACGTCTACAAGAAATAGCCAAGCTCAGAGAGCACCAAGGACCCCACTGATATTGAATAGTAATAGCCCTTAGACTTGTATACCACTTGACAGTGCTTTATAGCCTCTCTAAGCGGTTTACAGAATCAGTGTATTGCCCCCAACAAACTGGGTCCTCATTTTACCCACCTTGATAGGATAGAAGGCTGAGTCAACCTTGAGCTGGTGAGGATCAAACCAGTGGTGGGTTGCTATTGGTTCACCCTGGATCTGGCGAACTGGTAGCAGTGGCAGCGGGAGGCTCTGCCCACCCGGCCGGACGCTTCTCCGCATGCGCAGAAGTGCTGTGCACAAGTATGAGCGTGCGAGCACCCACGAGCAAACTGGTAGTGACAGGTTTTGAAACCCACTACTGGATCAAATCCCTGGCAGTCAGTAGAATTAACCTGCAATACTGCATTCTAACTACTGCGCCATATTTATTATGCTTTTTTCAATTGCAGGTTTTTCCCTAATAAAGAAGTCAGCTGGCCTTATAACATAAGGATTACCGCTTTCCCTACACAGACAGAATGTTCTAATATATCCCATTGTACTTCCGTATTCTACATACTGTATAAAAGGGCTCATAAGACCTGTCTTGCTGTTTGTGTAATAATTTACAATGCTGGTTAGCTTAATAACATTTGAATTTGACAAAGAGTCCCTTGGGGAAAACGTTAGTGAGAAGGCTGTCCATGATTAAACATACTGGGAAGGACTTTCAATGATATCCACGTTAATGTTTTAAATTGGCAAATGATCCATTCTTCTTCCATAATCCCTTATACCTCCATGCATGTCTTGCATCTGAATTAAGCCTGAACTCTCTTTCATTTCTTTACAGTGTGACCACTTGTGAGAAGGCCTAAGTATTTGCTTCTCCAGTTCAGAAAACCTGACTTTCCTTTAACCTTTAATATATGATCCAATCCAACTAACTTCAGTCATAGTGCACTGATGATGTTACCTAGTTTGGTAATGAAACGTCTGCAAGGAAGCCGTCAGGCTCAGAGAGCACCAAGGATCCCGCAGTTCAATCCTCAGCTACAAATGTGCTCTCCTATCAGTTAAACCATAATGACAGAATCCAGTTCTTGTTCTCAAACTGCACCAAAAAGCAGGAGAGTTTTAACATTGCAACCTCCCAGTTCTGATAGGTTTTGCAGTGTGGCATATAAGCTCCTGCTATATACTTGTACTTTGCATATCATTAGGTATGATAAAATAATAATATTTTATTATTTAGAATATTATTTATTATTTATAAATATTATTTATTATTTATAAATATTATCACATTTATATCCCAGATTTAGATGACCTTTCTTTGATTTCATGGATATGTCCCAGTCATGGAACTTTAGAAAAGTATTTCAGTTTTAGAGATGAATTATTATTTCCTGGGTTTATTTAAGTTAAACTGTTCCAGGTGGTGGTGGCTCACTTTTGGAGATATTTCTTGAACTGGTCTGAGACTGTAGTAAAGGTTGATTATCCATCCAGTTCAGGGGTCAGCAATCTGTGGCTCTGGAGCCCCATGTGGCTCTTTCACCCCTCTGCTGCAGCTCCCTGTCACTCAAAATATGTGTCACAACTGCCAATGTGCGACACCTGCCAGCACACAATTTATTGAGCTTTTCAACCCCTGGTAGGCCAACCATGGATAAATCCAAGAAAAGAAAAGTTTCAAAAGAAAACAGAATGTTTAATTCAACTACATATGCTAGTTTTGTGGCCACTCAAGAAATAGTCAGGCACAGGAAGGGTTTTGTGGCTCCCGGTGTTTTCTTTTCTGTGGGAAATTGGTCCAAATGGCTCTTTGAGTGTTTAAGGTTGCAGATCCCTGGTCTAGTTTAAAGCTCTGGACATGAAAGGGAAACCACAACTAATTACAATAGTTTTATAATCCTATCTCCTCCAGAACAATGGAAAGGATTCTCAACATCAACGGGATTAACAAAGTTAAAGGCTTTCATCAAAGAAGTAGCAATGACATGGGACTCACTACTGTACTTCAAGGGACAGAAATAGTGCATGTAGATCAAAGAAGCTATCATGAAGAGTGTGTTATGTTCTGGGACACATCCAAGATTTAGTGGAATAATCACCAAGGGTCATCGAAATGACTGATTGTTCTCGAATGAAGGCAAATATACCTTCGTTCATAGGATAATGTGGCAGGATCCCAATCTGGGTCGGTCACCGGGACCACATTCTGGTAGAGAGAAGTTCCCTGTGGATGGGCGCCAGCATGAGTCCGAAACCTTGAAAGATTAAACCTCTGGTCACGGTGACAGATCCAGATTGGACCTTGACTGATTTTTCTCCATTCTTGCTTATTTGTGTGGGAACAAATGTTTGCACCCTTCTTTGGCTTTCAGGCACCGTATTAATTTTCCAAGATTACGGTCAACAGCTTTGATAGGACTTCTGCAAGCTTCTTCATCATTCTGCGATATACAATAATGTGTCTCGCTCAGCAGTGGGTTGCTGGGGGTTTGCGGGGGTTCGGGAGAACCTCTAGCTAAGATTTTGTGCAGTTTGGAGAGCCCCCAAATCCCATTCCTGACTGGCCCCACCCACCCCACCCCGCCTCTCCCAGGAGTCCCCACGTGCCCTATTTTGGATGCAAGTAACTGCAGGACACATGCGGAGGCTCGGGGAGGGCGAAAAATGGACCTACCGGAAGTTCAGGAAGGCCGGAAATGGGCTCGTTTCCAGCCTCCGGAGCCTGGGGAGGCCATTTTCGCCCTCCCGGAGGCTCGAGGAAAGCCTCCAGAGCCCAGGGAGGGCAAAAATGCCCCCCGCCATGGTGCAGGAGGCCAACTAGGCCACGCCCACCATGGCCACACCTACCCAGCAACCAGGCATAGAACCCCTTGCTAAAATTTTTGAAGCCCATCCCTGGTCTCGCCTAAGTTTTGGATAAAGAGAAATTATCTCTTCATCGGTCCTGAGTTGAATTTCTCCCACCCTGACCCATTTCCCCATTTCTGTTAGGAAGGAAACTCTTTCCTCCTTTGAGAGAAGACAGAAGCAAATCAAAATGAAAAGCATTTCTATCTTCTCCTGTCATTGGTTATTATTTGGTTTTTTCCCCTCTGGCAGCTACCTTGACTCTCAGTTGGACATGCCCTCCAAAGTATTCTGGTTATTTCTTCCATTCTTTGCCCACCTCACCTCATTCTGAACTGTAGCCTGGTCTAACAGTGTGAACTCCTTCAGCTACTTCTTTCATGTCCTATACATCCTGTTTTTAACTTTTTAGTCGGTCAGCAAGCTCACTTCCATACTGTACACGCTTCTTAAAGCTTTTCCTATGTTTTTTTCTCCTCCTAGAAATGTTTGTTCTTGTGCTTTCACACAAGATCTCCTCTCCCTCTTCAAGTTACTTTTCCTTTTCGATATGAAATCGTTATATATTGCCCCCTTTTACCTTTCATTAAAATCTCTTGTTCAAGTTCGAAATCCATAAATATCTAATTTCATGCTTTTCTCTTCTCTATCTTGAACTGCGGCATGATGTGGTCATTTCCTCCAAGGTGCTCAGTCCATTAAATTTTGGAATAGAATAGAATAGAATAGAGTAGAGTAGAGTAGAGTAGAGTAGAGTAGAGTAGAGTAGAGTAGAGTAGAGTAAAGTAGAGTAAGTAGAATAGAATAGAATAGA
>WNWU01000019.1:2958427-2986332 GCA_012654045.1 Ptyas mucosa | reverse complement strand
GCCTTTTCAAAGCATTTTTTAAACCACCTCTTCCCCGGAAGAGGTGGCAGAAAAAAATGCTTTAAAAGTCTCTCTGACGATCCCAGCTGAGTTGCCTGATCGTCAGAGAGACTTTTCAAAGCATTTTTTTCCTGCAACCTCTTCAGCAGAAGAGGTAGTTTAAAAAATGCTTTGAAAAGGCTCTGACGATCCCAGCTGTGTTCCTGATCGGCAGAGGCTTTTCAACGCATTTTTTTGCATTTGCAGAAAAAATGCTTTGAAAAGTTAAATTTTTTAAAAAAAAGTTGGCCACGCCCACCCAGTCACATTAAACCCCCCCCACCAAGCCACGCCCACAGAACCAGTAGTAATAAATTTTACATTTCACCCCTGGGACAAAGGTCTTTTAACAAATGTCTCACCTAGCAACAGAAATCTTGGGCTCAATTGTGGTCCTAAGTTGAGGACTAACTGTAACCACTTTTGAAATGGTTTTTCTTCCAGTAAAAATAGATTGCTTTTATTTAATTGAAATGATAACTCTGATAATAACAATAGAGGCATGTCTGTGGAGAGTCTCAGTCATCCAGATCATGGTTGTCCCAAAGGTGCTTTTTCAAGAGGCAACTGGACTTTCTGGTTTTGCTTTGAGGACTTTTCGCTTCCCATCCAAGAAGCTTCTTCAGCTCTGAAGAAGAGAGCTGATGAAGCTTCTTGGATGAGAAGCGAAACATCTTCAAAGAAAAACCAGAAAGTCCAGTTGCCTCTTGAAAAAGTACCTTTGGGACAATATAGGCATATATTTTCATTCTTTCTCTTTCAATCCTGCCTTTCATTAATAGATCTGCTGTGAAAGTTAAACAGACATAGAGACAATATGCATTCTTGTCTCAGTCCTGTTGCTCTTCCGAATCACCATTCCTCTAAAGTCAGTTCTCATAAGAGATTTTTATTTATTGTGAAAGCTCCTCAGAAGAATAATTAGGTATCATGGCATGTCGATTGCCGTATTTTTCAGAGTATAAGACGCACCTTTTTCCCCCCTAAAAGGAGGTGAAAATTTGGGTGCGTCTTATACACTGAATGTTGCCCCACCCATCCTTTGGCCTCTGCCTCCCAGCAATTTACCTCCTTGCAGCAAGCAGCAAGAAGAAACAGCCCATTTCAGCTTCAGCACAGCCTAATTAGCACAAGTTGATTGTCCGTTGGATCAGCCTCCATACTCTCAGCTGTTTCAGGCTGCAGGGATTGCCATTGCCTATTGCTGCGCGGGCCTCTGTTGCTTGCTGCAAGGAGGTAAATTGCTGGGAGCAGATTTTTTATTTCCTTGTGCTAATCAAGCTATGCTGAAAACGAAAATGAAAATAAAGTAGGCTGTTTGCTGTTTGCTGCAACAAGGCAAAATTGCTGGAAGGCAGAGGCAGATTTCTTTTTCTTGTTTTCCTCACCAAAAAAGGTAGGTGCATCTTATACTTATACTGAAATTTATATTTATTTCCACTGGATCTTAGAACTTGAATGTAAGAAATCTAAGTTGTACGGGATTGAGTCTGTGTACAATACAGCAGCTGAAACCAACATGATATGCAGCTTCAATATTATATTCCTACCACAAAAAAAAACAATCCATCTAGATTTTTTCCCCATGAATTCCAAGAGTGACTGATCTTGCTCAGCATTGCGTGGAGTATCTGGAAGTTATAGATTATTTCTCTGCAATATTCTTTATAACAACTCATTTCATCACAGATATCTTAAAATGTTGAGACACTAGAAAGAGTGCAGAGAAGAGCAACAAAGATGATTAGGGGACTGGAGGCTAAAACATATAAAGAACGGTTGCTGGAACTTGGTATGTCTAGTTTAATGAACAGAAGGACTAAGGGTGACATGATAGCAGTGCTCTGGTATCTCAGGGATTGCCATTACTTGCTCCAGCTCCTGCCAACCTAGCTGATTGAAAGCCGGCACATGCAAGTAGATAAATAGGCACCAATTCCATGGGAAGGTTACAGCATTCTGTGCGCCTCAGCATGTATTCATGCTGGCCACATGACTATGTGTTGGAAGAAATATCCATCTGGTTCAATTCCAAGCCAGGAGAAAGGCACTGGAGATAAAATGAAAGAGGTTGATTGAAAAGAGGGTCCATTTATTGATGAAGCAGAACCACATGTTTGTAGTTCTGGTGCAGCTGAACACGTGGAGTTGAGAGTATACCTTCTGTTGGGCTTTGCACTTTAACTTCCTGTTCCTGGGCAAGAACACATATTCTATTGGTTGTTGTAGGGGTTATGTAGGGGTCATATCTGGCTCTATAATTTGTCTGAGCTCCCAGGTTGGATTGAAGTTTGCTGGGGGTGGTGCAACTGAGATGATACAATGAAGGGGCTTGTGTTCTGAAAGGGTGTTGGGCAATTCCTATTACGGCTTAATGGCTTTGTCCTGGTTTGGATCTTGAGTGAGGGCTAATCCTACCTTTGTTGGATCTTGGGTGAGGGTATTTGCTTATCAATAGAGCTATCTGTCTCCTTATCTCTTAAGTGCTGACATCTGCTGTAGGATATTAAGGAAGGTGGGGGCTGCTTTCCAAGAGCATGTTTCCCCCATTTCTCATCCAGAAAAATATAATATTCTGCCTTTTTAATATTTCTCAAAATATTTCATTCTTCTAGGAAAGGAGTGGGTGCTAACTTTGTACACATGTGTTGTGGCCCGCCAACAACCAGCAGAGCTGGCAGCAGATTCGGACAGTGAGGAGGTTGGGGAGGAACATGGGCCAGTCCTGGAGTCTGGGGAAGGCTTGGACAAGGGTTCTGAGTCAGAGGCAAAGAGGCCAAGGCCATCTGGTAGTTATTTGCTGCCTCCGGAGCCTCCGGAGCCTGACATCAGTGAGGCAGAAGAACAGTGGGAGCCTGTTCCCAGCGTGCGCATGTACAGAGATGCCAGAAGACAAGAACAATTAAGAAAACAGGGTCGACCTGGGAGTAAGACTTGGAGATGATTGGCCTCTCCCATAAGACATAAAAGAGGAGCGAATGGGATGTGAGCTTTTGCAGGAAGCAATTAGTTCATCTGGTCGGTTCAAGCTTTGAAAAGTTCTGTTTGACTCTGTGCTAAGTTTGGCCTTGCCCTGCATTTGGCAATTAGTTCTCTGGCAGCATTCCAAGGGAGATAAGGTGGGTGTTTATAATTCCCCTGAAAGACTGTTTGTGAAGCCTTTCGGATTGTGAATGACAATAATTTACAGCCATATGAATAAAAGAGGTTTGCTGGGACTAAGATTGTGCTTTATGCTTTCTAAGGAAGCCTCGGTCAGAACAACATGGAAATGTCCTCAGGCAACGCTGGCTCCTTCAGCTAGGAAACAGATGAGCACCGCTCCCTAGAGTCGGACATGACTGGACAGGGGAATCCTTTACCTTTACCTTTAAAATAAATACACTGCTTATTGATACAACTGATGAAAGAAAAGGCCTGCATTTCCTTGTGGTTGTGTAAAGATGCCAGGTGGACAACCAGCTGTCAGGTGAACTCTCCTTTGAAACAGAAAATAAGCTTGTGGAAGCCTTATGCATCAGATCCGACAGATTGTACTTTCTAAATTATTTACTCAGTATCATTACTTTCATACTTCTATAACCTACATGGGAACTGAAAGACTTGGGTGGTTGTTGTTTTCTTAAAAGACGGGAGCAACTTTCCTGAGGGAATTCGTCCGCCAAATAACGTGTAATTAAACAAGTTGTCTTGTCTTTTTACACAGTTTTTAGAAAGTTGCACCAGGGAACAATTTCATACCACTCGATCAAGCCTATAAATAACACCCATCTGCCATAATTAGAAAACATACAGTAAATGCACTAAACCCCTTTCATTAATTTCTAATATATTTCCCTAAATTTAGTATGAATGGTTATTCAGCATTCTGGTATGCTTCCTTCTCCATCAACTTTAAGCACAAAATCTCAAGCTGATTCTGGGTGACATCAAGCAAATGTTCTTGGCAACAGGGCAGAAATCGATTGCTATTTTCAAGGACTTTTTGTTTTTTAAAAAAATAACTGTGTAATCTACAGTCCACAGATTTCTTGGTGGTCTCATCCAAATACCAACCAGATCTAACTCTGCTGTCTGTTCCAGAATAATCAAGATCAGTTTGGTCTGTCACCTAGCTGGATTCATCAAACATAATTAATTATATTAAGTAGGGCCATAATCCTAAATCAAAATTTATTTCAAAGCTGTTGATTATTGCAGCATCTAACACTCTGAATACTGTTCCTAACCTTCTTGTCATATTTTCATCCTCACCTTATTTACACGTTCCTGAAACTGTTGCACCCCAGATGGGTTTGACCATTCTTGTACACAGAAGCAGAAAAGCAATGAATTTTTTTTTTTTTTTGTTGAAATACAAATCTGCTTTATTTATTTTTTAAATTTATATTTATATGCCGCCCTTCTCCGGAGACTCAGGGCGGCTTACAATGCGTTAAGCAATAGCCTTCATACTTTTGTATATTTATACAAAGTCAGTTTATTGCCCCCACAAACTGGGTCCTCATTTTACCCACCTTAGAAAGGATGGAAGGCTGAGTCAACCTTGAGCCTGGTGAGATTAGAACTCGCAATAATTGCAGGCAGCTGGATGTTAAATGCTGCCTTAATAGGAGGCATTAGCTTGCTACACCACTCAGGCTCCTTATTTATTTTCTTCTAACCATCAAGAGATTCTTAATAATATATATTTGTAATGGATTTATATTACATTCAGTAATATTTCTTCAGTATTAGATAAACAGAACAATTTATTAATACTTCTTTACCTAGCAGTTTGAAAGCATGCAAATCAGAGGTGGGTTTCAGCAGGTTCTGACCAGTTCTGGTAGTGGAAATTTTGAGTAGTTTGGAGAACCGGTAAATACCACCTCTGACTGGCCCCGCCCTCATCTATTCTCTGCCTCCCGAGTCCCAGCTGATCAGGAGGAAATGGGGATTTTGCAGTAACCTTCCCCTGGAGTGGGGAGGTAATGGGGATTTTACAGTATCCTTCCCCTGCCATGCCCACCAAGCCACGCCCACCAAGCCATGCCACACCCACCAAGCCACACCAACAGAACCGGTAGTAAAAAAATTTGGAACCCACCACTGATGCAAATGCAAGTAGATAAATAGGTACCATTTCTGTGGGAAGGTAACTGCATTCCGTGCACTTTGGCAAATAGTCATGTTGGCCACATGACCATGGAAGTGTCTTCAGACAATGCTGGTTCCCTCAGCTAAGAAATGGAGATGAGCACCGCCCCCTTAGAGACGATTGGACAGGGAAAACCTTTATCTTACTATTTTTTCTTAAGTGGGGCTCAAAAAAGACACATTTCTTCCCTGATGCACCCCAAGCTAGTCAGAATGCCACCTGGGGGTAAGAAAACATCACTGTAGGAACAATTGTATATAAAACCCGTGTGCATTGGTGGCTATTCGGTTTGGCTTTTCACAGTCCTATATTACGAATCAGTTCAAATCAACCTAGCCTGTGAAGCCAGCTTCTGTTTCCCTTATCCATTCTAATCTAGCATTGGCTTTCTAAGCTCCCTTCCTAGCTGCAGTTTACTTAGTTAAGCGGTCAGGTGTCACAGCTTATAGACAGAAGCTACAGTACAGAGCAGTGGTGAAATTCAATTTTTTTTTACTACCGGTTCTGTGGGCGTGGCTTGGTGGGCGTGGTGTGGCTTGGTAGGCGTGGCTTGGTGGGCACAGCAGGGGAAGGATATTGCAAAATCTCCATTCCCACCCCACTCTGGGACCAGCCAGAGGTGGTATTTGGCGGTTCTCTGAACTACTCAAAATTTCTGCTACCGGTTCTCCAGAACCTGTCAGAACCTGCTGGATTTCACCCCTGGTACAGAGGTACCTAGGAACTGGTTCCTCATAATGACTGAGCTTGACCTGATTAGTAGGGGGTGCGGGTTCCATTACCTTGACTTACCACCTTAGCGTTTCTCCATTTGGAAACAAAATGCATCACTTAAGCTCCCAAAATACCCCTGAAATGAGAAATAAAACATACATCAGTTTTTATGGCAAAGGGGTAAATGGGACTCCCAGGGACCAAGAATGTATCAGGACTCCATTGTTTGGGCAATTACTAAGTTTCCACACCGCTTTTGTTGATTCTAGCCCATTTGGGGAGCTACTTGGACCCCAATTATTAAATAGATATCTGCTGATGCTTGCTGTCCAACAGAGTAGAGAATCCACTGAAAACAATAATAATGGGAGTTTTCCTCTTATCAAGTGCCATAAAATTTAGCCCCTCAACGGGACTAAGAATACTTTGGGGGAGAAATGATGAAAATAAAAAGCAAATTTGGGGTTCTTGGTTCTGTGGTTATTTCTCCTAAGAGAGACCAAAGCAATCCCATAAAATCCCACTTAGAGGCTGTTTTGTTCCTATAATTACTAGCTTATTGGATAGACTCCAGATTCTGCCATTATTTTGTCCTAAATCCAGATGCTGTTTCCTTGTTAAAAGCACTTTCAGAGCTTCAGCAAACTTAGAAATCATGACAAAGCATTTAAAAATTCTTGATCATGGGGAGTGTGTTATTATTAATACAAGCTACTCCAAGAATCCCTATTGCTTGGGAATGTTACTTATTAGAATGCATGCTTGTTTATTTATGGAAGGAAAGCAAAAGCTGTTGTACCAGTTCCAAAGTCTATCGAGATTCTCAATCATCCAGGTCATGGATGTCCCAAAAGTTGTTGTTGTTGTTTTTCAAAAGATAAATGGACTTTCTTGTTTTTCTTTTCTTTTTTTCCTTTGAAAGTGTTTCTCCACCATTCAGTCAGAACTGAAGAAGCTTCTTGGATGAGAGGTAAAATGTTTTCAAAGAAAAAAAACAACAAGAAAGTCCAAAAGATGCCTTTTGGAAAGAGCATCTTTGGGACTACCACTTCCAAAGCATCTTTCGAAAACTTCACAAGTATTCTATATAGATCGGTCCCATATCTTGTTGGGTACCACATTGTTTTGTTTATCTGTTCTGCCCCAGCTACAGATTCCAAAGAACACAGCACACACAAACTCTGAACAAAACTTAGTTTACTCAAATAACGCAGTTTTAGCAAATGCCGGCTGTTAATAAGCGTTCTTAACAGCCTGCCAGAATTCCACAGATAAGATAGTCAGAGTCTTACTGGAGTTGGCAGAAAGCCCAGAAGCAAGGTTGCAGAGAAATCCTAACCCGATGATTAGCGAACTAAAGTTGTTTCCTGCAGCTTGTTACAAGCTGCGTTCTTTCTTAAATAGGGAGTGGCCAATTAGCCCCAAGCCTTACTCTCGAGGAGACCTCCTCCTGAAGAACCACTCCTGCCTTTTGGCAGCTCTGCGCGCCCGTGCATTGAGAAGAGGCTCCTCCTCTTCATCCTCTTCACTTAAAGGAGCCTCTGGAGGTTCTGAAGACCCTGGCTGAATCCCTGCCTCTGGCACCACATCTTCTTCAGCCTCCTTGCTGTCCGACTCAAGCGCCGGCTGCACAGGCTGCTGGCGCAGCACTACACCAGCCTCTTCGTCGTCGGGATCAGCAACAATCCGTGTAGGCCTCTGGCAGGCCACAACGCTATCATGCTTGAAGATGTCTGTATACAATCTGGAACAGATTCAGAGAATGATCAAGAAGACAGAAACTAAATCGTATGAAAGAATTTGAATGAATTGGGTATGTGTAGACTTGAAAAAACATTGGAATGGAATGGAATGGAATGGAATGGAATAAGATCAGATAGGATAGGATAGGATAGCACTTTTCAAATACTTTGATGCCAGGCAGACTATAGAACATAGAGTAGGAGGGTTGGAAGGGATCTTGGAGGTCTTCCAGTACAATCCCCTATTCAAGCAAAGACCCTATACCTTTCTGGACAAATGGCTATCCTATCTCTTCTTAAAAACCTCCAGTGATGGAGCACCCACAACTTCTGGAGGCAAGCCATTCACTGATGAATTGTTCTCACTGTCAGGAAATTTATCCTTAGTTCTAGGTTGGATCTCCCTTTAATGATCCTCCACCCATTACTTCTTGTCCTGCTTTGGAGAATAGGTCAATCCCTCCTTCTCTGTGACAGCACCTCAAATACTGGAAGACTGCTATCATATCACCCCTCGTCTTTATCTTCGTTAGACTAGATATACCTGGTTCTCTCAATTATTCATCCTATGGTTTAGCCTTCAGACCCCTTATCATCTTTGTTGTTCTTCTCTGCTCTCTTGTTCTTCTTGTAGAAAAAGATCTAGACCTGGTCCTTCATATCTCAGAATGCAGGACACAGAATAATGGGGCTATATTACATTTAAACAGATTTAAATTGAATTTTGGGATGGGAGGGACATTCCTAACAATAGGTAAATCTCAGTCTGCAATCATCCAAAGAGGTGGCGAGTTTCCACTCACTGAATGTTCAAAACCCAGCAGGCTAGCTAGCTATCAAGTTTGTTTTATTTGGGGTTCCAATTTCAATTGTAATTAACAATGTGTCAACTCGCAAAGCATCCCTGGCCTGCTCTTGAGTTGCCATAGGTAAGGGAGATAGGAAATCAACGAAGCAGCACAGCAGCCAAAAAACAAAAGCACATTCCAGACATATCTCTTTCAAGGCTGTCTTCCAGGTTACCTACAGTAGCCGGAGGGGAGTGATCTCTACAACCCATGAAATTGCTCTGTTGATAAATGTGATTGATGACACACCCTGTGGGGGAGGTGGGAAACAGGGCCATGATTGGGGCATAAATTATGTGGGGTCAGAGTTGGTTTCATTTGCATATGTGCCGACATGAAGCTCCTAATAAATAACTGGATTTCTTTTGAAGCTTGGCTTGAGGCCCATGATTTAATTAGGGCGCTCCATAGGAACCCAGACACAATGTAGATTGCATAAAGCATAATTAAAAAGGAAAAGCAAGAGTGTTCAGCCTTCCATCAGCTGTTGCTTCATTTTCATTGTGGTGGCACAAAATGTAGCTCCTATGCAGGTGATTGATGGTTTGATATCTGATACATAATAATTATCTCTTCTTCCAGGCATTGATGCAGCAAGAGTAAGATATAACTGTTCCAAATGTGGAAATTACAATAGTATATGCTGTGCTGTTTCTGTCTCTATAGCGACATGGGTAAAGTAGAGGGGTTTTGGAATACTTAATCAGAAAAACTGCAGAAAAAAAGAGAGTTGAATTCTTGCATTAAGTGCCATTGTACCTTCAAACGATTGTTAAATGAATGGTTGTAAGTCAAGGTTTACCTGTAATCATTTATTTCCATAATGGCAAACCTATGGCACACGTGCCGGAAGTGGCATGCAGAGCCATCTCTCCAGGCATGCCAGCCATCGCCCTTTTCCCTTCCAGGTTCCGGCATGCACATGTGCACCGGCCAGCTGGTCTTTACGCATGTGGGAGCACTGGAAACCGGAGGAGCAGTTCCCTGGCATGTATGTGCCTGCCGGGAAGCTGAGCTTCCGGTTTCCGGCATGCACATGCGCGCCAGCCAGCTGGTTTTCATGCACATATGCACACCAGAAACCGGAAGACCAGGTGAACAGAACTGCTCTTCCAGTTTTCAGCATTTCCGCATGTGCGCACCGGTAGCTGCTCTTCCTATTTCCAGCGCTCCCCCACATGCACACGCGCCCCTGTTTCAGCACTCAGTGCCAAAAAGGTTCGCCAACACTGATTTATTTAAATTCTATGGACTCAATGAAAATTGTTTGGAAATTGTGTTTCTCAGCTCCCATGAATGCAAATGTAGCACCTCTCTTAAAGTGTATGGCTTTTTAATGGCTTCTGCATTCACCTGAAAGAAAAAGAAAAGGACATTGTTTGAGGAAATCCAAGTATTTAAGTTAAGGTAACCGTTAACCCATCCCAACAGGGGTGAAATGTAAAATTTGTTACTACCGGTTCTGTGGGCATGGCTTGGGGGGGGGTAATGTGACTGGGTGGGCGTGGCCAACTTTTTTTCTTTTTAACTTTTCAAAGCATTTTTTCTAATGCTTTGAAAAGCCTCTGCCGATCAGGCAACTCAGCTGGGATCGTCAGAGATTTTTCAAAGCATTTTTTTTACCACCTCTTCGGCCAAGAGGTTGCAGAAAAAAATGCTTTGAAAAGCCTCTGACGATCCCAGCTGAGCTGCCTGCCTTTTGAAAGCATTTTTCATTGAAAGAGGTTGTAGAAAAAATGCTTTTAAAAGTAAAAAAAAAAAAACCTTTGATGATTGTGCGGCTCAGCTGGGCATGGGGGGGGGAGGGATTTTTGCTACCGGTTCTCCGAACCACCCATTGCCATCACTACGGGATCAGGTGATCCGGTCCGAACAGGGAGCATTTCACCCCTGGTCTCAACATATTTTTATATTGTTGCAACAAGAGCTGGATGCAGTAAGTCCTTTGTGGACTTACAAAGGCTTTCTAAAATGGTGTTAGAACTTTGTTCTTGATTCTATCCCTCTATTAAAGCAGCCGAGGATTGCACTGGCTTTTTTGGCTGCTGCCGCACGCTGTTGGCTCATATTTAAGTGACTGTCCACTAGCTCTCCAAGATCCCGCTCACAGTTACTGGCATTAAGCCAAGTTTCACCTAGGCTCAACTTATACAGTTGGCATTTCTTGCCTAAGTGTAAAACTTTACTTTTTTCTACGATGAATTTCCCGCTGTTTTATTTATTTTTATTTTATTTTATTTCCAATTTCTATACCGCCCTTCTCCCTGAGGACTCAGGGCGGTGTACAGCCAGAAATAAAAACATGAAATATAAATATTAAGACAATTAAAATATATATAAATTTGGCTACAAAATTTAAAATTCACAAACCAATTAAAATATTTAAAATATTTAAAATTTCTTCTTAAGCCAGCCCGGCTTGTTGGAAAAAATGTGTTTTTAGGGCACGGCGGAAGGCACTGAGGTCATGAATTCTCCTAATCTCCAGGGGCAACTGGTTCCAGAGGGTGGGTGCCCCCACAGAGAAGGCTCTCCTCCTGGGGGTCACCAGCCTACATTGTTTGGCTGATGGCACCCTGAGGAGGCCCTCTCTGTGGGAGCGCACGGGTCGATGGGAGGTCATCGGTGACAGCAGGCGGTCTCGGAGATAACTAGGCCCTATGCCATGGAGCGCTTTAAAGGTGATCACCAACACCTTGAAGCGCACCCGGAAGACCACTGGAAGCCAGTGCAGCTCGCGCAGGAGCGGTGTTATGTGGGAGCGCCATGCTGCTCCCATCACTACCCGCGCGGCCGCATTCTGGACCAGTTGGAGCCTCCGGGTGCTCTTCAAGGGGAGCCCCATGTAGAGAGCGTTACAGTAGTCTAGGCGAGAGGTGACAAGGGCGTGAGTGACTGTGCACAGGGAATCCCGATCAAGAAAGGGCCGCAACTGGCGAATCAGGCGAACCTGACAAAAGGTCCCCCTGGCTACAGCCGTCAGATGTTCCTCCAAAGACAGCTGCCTATCCAGGAGGACTCCCAGATTGCGAGCCCTTTATGCTGCTGCATTCTATACCAGTTGCAGTTTCCAAACACTCTTCATGGGCAGCCCCATGTAGAGCAGGAGTGGGCTCTACTTACCTTTACTACCGGTTCGCATCATGCTCGTGCGCGCCCTATCTGCGCATGCGCAGAAGCTTCTGCGCATGCGCAGATCACCTATGATGACATCCGGGTCAGTGGGCGGAGCCTCCCACTGATTTTACTATCAGTTCTTGTGAACTGGTCCGAACCGGGGGCAACCCACCACTGATGTAGAACACATTGCAGCTAAGAAATTGGAAAGGCCTGGTTGACTGTTTCTTTCTGAGTACTTGAACATTTCTTTTGAATTTCTCTGGATGACATTTGGAAATTCATTCTTATTGGAGATGCATTTTTTTGTTGTTGTTGTTGTTGTCTTTTTCTGTTTCTATATTCATTCTTCCATTGTTTTATTTATTTATTTATTTATTTATGAGATTTATATGCCGCCCTATCTCCAGCCGGACTCAGGGCCACTCACAACAGTTAAGAGCCTGGTGGCGCAGTAGACTAAAGCAGTGTGATTAACATTCAGCTGCCTGCAATTACTGCAAGTTCTAATCCCACCAGGCTCAAGGTTGACTCAGCCTTCCATCCTTTCTAAGGTAGGTAAATTGAGGACCCAGATTGGGGTGGGCAATAAGCTGACTTTGTATAAATATACAAAAGTATGAAGGCTATTGCTTAATGCATTGTAAGCCGCCCTGAGTCTCCGGACAAGGGTGGCATATAAATCAAATTTAAAAAAAAAAGAAAGAAACATCTAATAAAAAGTTAAAAAATTAAATCCAAATCTCATAATTTAACAGTTAAAAATACAATTAAGACTTAACAAGTTAAAATTAAATTAGAATTAAAACCCCATCGGTCCAGGCCGGCCAAACGAAACAGCCACGTTTTCAGGTCGCGGCGGAAAGAATGGAGGTCGGGGGCTACCCGGAGCTCCAGGGGCAGTTGATTCCAAAGGGTAGGTGCGCCCACAGAAAAAGCCCTTCCCCTGGGGGTCGCCGGCCGACACTGTCTGGCCGACGGCACCCTGAGGAGGCCCTCTCTGTGGGAACGCACCGGGCGATGGGAAGCTGTTGCTGGCTGTAGGTTTTGACCCTTCCTGGCTGCCCACATTGTACAATCTAAAAGGAGGAATTGATTTGTGATAGATTCCTTTTCAGATTTCGGTCTAAAAAGCCGAGACAGCAAGAGACCAAGGGGCAGGCTTGTACAGGGAAAGATAAGACCTTCACATATTGTATATCCCGGAGCCAGTTTTATCTTGAAACAAGCTCAAGAGCATCCATTCTACCATGAAGATTCCACCCGGCGCATTTTTTTTTTCTTTGAAGTAAACATCACAAAGGAAATTTCCCTCATCCAATCGAATGAGAATTCATAGAGAAGGAAATGCAGGAGGATCTTTTTGGCACTAATCACTTCCCCACTTTGAGGTGGCAAGAAGAGATTCCGAATAACATTTCATTGAAGAAACGCTCATTTTCCATTCCCCCCACACACAGAGACACACACACACACGTGTTGTCTTCTGTGGGGAGACTGAAATTTGTTTTGGAGGCTGACTGGTTTATGGAAATGTGCTTAGTAACGCAAGTAAATCATTCCTTTTGCATTAGCGATAAGGTAGGCCCAGTGTATAGCCACCCGTGGGATTTAAGTCGCGCTTCAGTTTATCCAGACCTGTCACATAAACCTTCTTCATATTCTAGCAGCTTAAATCATAGGCAACAATATCTTCTTTTACACCCAACTTGGCACACAAGCGGCAGACGATTCCAACATTATACAAAGCTTTGATGTGCTGTTGAGTCATCCGCACTTCATCCAATATTCATCTACAAGAGCTATCTTGCTCTTTCCTGCTGATGGCTCTGGATAGGAGAAATACAGAACAACAGAAGCACAGAGTTGGAAGGGACCTGGGAGGTCTTGTAGTCCAACCCACTGCTCAGGCAGGAAACAATTTCAAACCAATGGTTGTCCCAATCTCTCTTCTTTAAAAACTCCAGTGTTTGAGCACCCACAATTCTGGAGGCACGTTGTTCCACTGATAAAAGTGTTCTGTCTGGAAATTTCTCCTTAGTTCGAGGTTGGTCCTCTCCTTGATTAGTTTCCATCCATTGTTTCTTGTCTTGCCTTCTGATGCTTTGAAGAATCGGTTGACACACCCTCCCCCTTCTTTGTGGCTGCCCCTTTGTTGTGGCCCACCAACGGCCTGCACGGATTGTGGCTGATGCCGACGAGGAAGAGGCTGGTGTGGTGTCGCGCCAGCAGCCTGTGCAGCCGGCGCTCGAGTCGGACAGCGAGGAGGCTGAAGAGGATGTGGTGCCAGAGGCAGAGACTCAACCAGGGCCTTCAGAACCTCCAGAGGCTCCTTCAAGTGAAGAGAGTGAAGTGGAGGAGCCTCTTCTCAATGCTCGAGCACGCAGGGCTGCAAAAAGGCAGGAGGAGGTCTCCTGGAGAGTAAGGCTTGGAGCTAATTGGCCACTCCCTTAGCCTATTTAAGTTTGCTCACAGATAGCACACGCTGCAGGAAACAACGTTTAATTACTATGCAGAGCATTTTGAGAGTGAGTTTCTTGTTATATCTTGGTTTCTGGGCTGGTTGCCAACCCTTGTCGGACTTTGTTTATTCTCTGTAATTCATAGCAGGCTGATAAGGACATTTGCACCGGAAGCCTGCATTTTGGAAGGGGTCTGTTTGTATTAAATGGAGTTTTTGGAGCTTTGTGTGTGTCACACTCCTTGGGATCCGGAGCTGGGGCAGAACACCCTTAGATATTGGAACACTGCTATCATGTCACCCCTAGTCCTTCCTTTTATTAAGCTAGACATTAATGGGCCTCTCCTTTCAGTTTAGGTCTACCAGCCTTTTTCAAGTTAGCTGCTTTCTTATCCTTGAAAAGTAGAAAAGTAGAAAAGAAAAAAACTTCCTTTCTCCCATCTCTAATCTTTCTATTTCTCTTCCAGCAAACCAGATTTTCCTAACCTAGGATAACAATCCAAGTTATAACACGACCGTTTCCCTTTTCTTCAGATATCTTAATATTTTTTGTCTTCTGCTCAAGCATGTCCGATTCTCAGAAAGTGCCTGGACAAGTTCCTACAGGGATTTTCAGAAGTGGTTTGCCACTGTCTCCTTTCTGGGACTTAGAGAGGTGACTGGCCCAAGGTCAGCTAGGTGGGATTAGTACTCACAGTCTCCCAGATTCTAGCTTCTTAACCATTGCACCAAACTGGCTCTCAGTCCAATGATATACTGTAGCTAGAAGCAGATGAGGATGGCATGATTCAATGAATGCCACCGCAGTGAAATTTACAGGCTGATATTTTTGTGTGTGTCATCCTAATTTTTTTGTGTAATCTTTTGAAACAGGTGCATTAATGCTCCCAGAGGCTTAACACGTTGCAAAAGGGCACTCTTTTAGAATTTAATTCACCCTGCTAAGACATCAAAAACGTGTGTCACCCAAAACTAATTTTGCAGCTAGTTTTCAGCATTCCTACAAGGTGGATGAACTCAGTTACTGTGGTAATGGGTATACCGTTGGGATATTCTAATTCTGTTATTCTGTTATTCTGAAATTGAAAGACTGAGGTTGTTTTGGTCGCCACAATGTAAAAAAAACAAATGTTGAGGCTAAAGAAAGAGTACAGCAACAAAAATGATTAGGGAACTGAAGGCTAAAACATATAATGAACGGTTGCTGGAATTGGGCATGTCTGAAAAGAAGGGCTAGAAGTGACTTGATTGATTGATTGATTGATTCGATTTATATGCCGCCCTTCTCCGGCAGAGCAGCTTACAATGCATTAAGCAATAGCCTTCATACTTTTGTATATATCTGCTTAGTAGGGCTTCGCCCCCCCCCCCCCAAAGCGGTGTTCTTTTTTTATATACAAAGTCAGCTTATTGCCCCCACAATCCGGGTCCTCATTTTACCTACCTCGAAAGGATGGAAGGCTGAGTCAAGCTTGAGCCTGGTGAGATTCAAACTTGCAGTAATTTCAGGCAGCTGGTGCCACTTAACAGCACTTTAGTCTGCTGTGCCACCAAGACATGATAGCATTGTTCCAATATCTAAGGAGTTGCCATAGAGAAGAGAAAGTCCATCTATTTTCCAAAGCCCCTGAAGGCAGGAGAAGAAGCAATAGATGGAATCAAGGAGAGAAGCAACCTAGAACTAAGGAGAAATTTCCTGACAGTTAGAATAATTAATCAGTGAGAACGACTTTCCTCCAGAAGTTGTGAATGCTCCAACACTGGAAGTTTTTAAGGAGATTGGACAACCATTTGTCTGAAATGGTACAGGGTTTCCTGCCTAAGCAGGGGGTTGGACTCCAAGTCCTCCAAGGTCCCTTCCAGTTCTGCTTTTCTGTTATTCTGAGATTGAAGGACAAAGTTAGGGACAGATCATCATGGAAAACATCTGTCTGTGTGATTGCTAAAAGTTGACACGGACTTGATGGCACCTACTCATGAATCATCAACATTTCAGCCTCCCTGGGGAAGAAAGCACTAATGACCATGCAGTCTAAAGGGATTTAAACATCCTGTGCATGACATTTCCTGAGAACATCAATAGAATATCTATAACCCAGTTTTACTAAGTAATATGGCTCCAGGGAAATGATCAAAGCTGAGGTGTAAAAAAGTTGCTGTTGTCTCCATGTGATTTTTTGCCATTACAAAAGATGATTAAGGGGGAAAAAAAACCAGGAAAGTGACATCCCTAAGTGGCTAGAATTAGTTGACAGCTGGGAGAAAAGGCTTTCGACAGGACTTCAGGATAGTTGGCTAGCTAAATGATAATTGTTATAGTACTCTGATGGCGAACCTATGGCACACGTGCCCGAAGTGGCACACGGAGCCATGTTGCCTGGCACATGCGATATCACCCGTTCCTTTTCGGGGTTTCTGGCGCACATGCGCATGTGACGATCAGCTGACCTTCCTGTGTGCAGTAGTGCTGGAAACCGGAAGAGCTGGTCTTCCATTTTCCTGCGTGAGCATATGCGCCGGCCAGCTGATCATTGTGCTTGTATGCGTGCCAGTAAACGGAAAACTAGCTGGCCAGCATGCATGCGTGCGCCAGAAACTGGAAGTTCATTTTCAGGCGCACACATACGCCCTGGGCAGTTCCTCTTCAGAGTTGCAGCCAAGATGAGCACGCGCGTGTGCACGCTCCCTTTTCAGCACTCGGAGCCGAAAAGGTTCACCATCACTGCTATACAGTGGTGGGTTCCTCCCGGTTCTGCCCAGTTCTGCCAAGCCGGTAGCGGTGATGATATGACGCCACCGAACCGTTTCTGGCTAGAGGGAAAAAACCTGTTTAAACTCTTGCTGCGGGGCTCCAAAGGGCTGCCCTACAGCTGATCAATGTTAAAAGAAAACAAATGAGTAGACCGATGCCTGAAAAAATAAATGGGTAGACCGGTGCCTGCAAAAATAAATGGGTAGACCAGTGCCTGCAAAAATACATGAGTAGACCGGTGCCTGCAAAAATAAATGGGTAGACCAGTGCCTCCAAAAATAAATGGGTAGACCAGTGCCTGCAAAAATACATGAGTAGACCGGTGCCTGCAAAAATAAATAGGGAGACCAGTGCCTCCAAAAATAAATGGGGAGACCAGTGCCTGCAAAAATAAATGGGTAGACCGGTACAGCTCTGCAAGCAGTTAAAAGCTGGTAGACCAGTACCTCTGCTAAATCCTAAATAATTGTCACATGACCATCAAGCCACGCCCACAAAATAAGCCACGCCCACAGAACCAGTAGTAAAAAATTTTAGAACCCACCCCTGCTGCTCTAGTATATAGAAGAAATTTCAACCAGCCAAATTACATGCTATATTGTAAGAAAGTACTTGGCAAGGAGTCACAAACCAATTAAGCAAACTAATTGTCTCCTGCAAAACTCCGCTCCCCTTTCCCTCCTCTTTATTCCCTATGGGAGGGGCCATTCACCAGCCACCTGTGCCTTTACTCCCGAGTCGGTCCTTGTTCCTTAACTGTTCCCTTCTCCTGGCAGCTCTGCGCATGAGCACATCGGGAACAGGATCCAGCTGTTCTTCTGCCCCACTGATCTCTGACTCTGAAGGCAGCTGATAACTGTCAGGCGGCCCTGGCCCCATCTCTGCCTCTGACACAGAGCACTCATCAGAACCTTCCCCCGACTCCAGAACTGGCCCATGTTCCTCCCCAACCTCTTCACTGTCTGAGTCTGCCACCAGCTCCGCTGGCTGCTGGCGGGCCACAACACCTTCCAATGTTGCTTCCTTATATTTGAAACTGAACTACGTTGTCTATGAAAGATGATTGATTGATTGATTGATTGATTGATTGATTGATTGATTCGATTTATATGCCGCCCTTCTCCGGAGACTCAGGGCTGCTTACAATGCGTTAAGCAATAGCCTTCATACTTTTTGTATATACCTGCTTTGGGGATATACGGTGGGGGCCCCAAGCGGTGTTCTATTTCATACAAAGTCAGCTTATTGCCCCCACAATCCGGGTCCTCATTTTACCTACCTCGGAAGGATGGAAGGCTGAGTCAGCCTTGAGCCTGGTGAGATTTGAACTGGAAGTAATTGCAGGCAGCTGGCAGCTAAGTGCTATTTAACAGCACTTTAGTCCGCTGCTCCACCAAGGCTCCTATGCATGATGGTGGTGATTTGATGAAGCAACAGAGGGCATTTTCTTCATATTCCAAATTCCTTCAGGCTTCAATAGAATTTATCTATGCTACCATGACACGTATGATGGCACACTTCCATAGTTACTTCTGGAGATGCCGTTTTCCCATTCAGAGATGGGGTTTTTTTATAAACCAGTTTAGACTTACATTTTCATGGAGGAAATTTTTTAGAATAATATCAGGAGATACTGTGTCCAGTATCTCTGGACTAAGGCCAGTGGTGAAATCCAATTTTTTTCACTACCGGTTCTGTGGGCATGGCTTGGTGGGTGTGGTGTGGCTTGGTGGGCATGGCAGGGGAAGGATACTGCAAAATCCCCATTCTCTTCCCACTCTGGGGCCAGCCAGAGGTGGTACTTGCCAGTTCTCTGAACTACTCAAAATTTCCGCTACCGGTTCTAAGAACTACTCAAAATTTCTGCTACGGTTCTCCAGAACCTGTCAGAACCTGCTGGATTTCACCCCCTGGCTGTCTACACTCTATCATAATTCTGTGGCTTTTCTTTGCCCATCTCGAAAGTATCATCTGATAATGGATTGTGTTCTTTTTTGCATTCTGTTTATGTACCGCATGTAAAAAAAAAACACCTCAAGAACTAAAGAGAAGCAACAATATCCTCACCCCTCCTTCCTCCTCCCTGAGATTTCTTGTTTGCCTGTGGATTTCAGTTCATTCTAGTTGCTGGCAAGTGAACTCAATATTATAAATGTCTTGTTTTAGGTAAGAAGTCAAAATGTTGTACAATTTGTTCCTATGTTTGCTTGGCAGTTTGTGGAGCACATATTCTGTATGTGTATGTTTTGTTAATGACTGTGCAAGACGGTGGCTTTTTCAGTGTTGCCTAAATAGTTGCTTTCAAGACATTTTCAAGCCTTCACTGTACTTTCAATTGCAGGAAAGTTTGAAATGAATTGTTGGAATGTCATAAAATAAGGATTCTTTTATTTGTGGTGACTGCATGTGTTTAACACTTAATATAGAAGATAAAGATATCTTGACGGGAAAAAAATATTTAGAGGAAGTAGGTAAATCTTCAGTAAAATGTAAAAACGTGGTGAAAATCTCACACGTTTGGTATGGGAAGGAATAGGTCACAAGACACGTTACTAGGCATGATTTGCAGGAGAAACCGACAGAAGTCTCCTGAATTTAACATGGGTCAGAGAAGTTTTAGGGCGGGGCGGTGAGTCAGTGGTTAAGATGCTGGGCTTGTTGGATGAAAAGCCATTGGCCCAAGTTCAAAACCTGAGCGCCACACAACAGGTTGAGCTCCCATCCTTATCCCAGCTCCTGCCGACCTAGCAATTCGAAAGCATGCAAATGTGAGTATATAAATAGGTACCACAAAGCGTTCCATGACATCATGTTGGCCACAAGACTGTGGAAATATCTTCGGAAAGCGCTGGCTCAGTGGACTAGCAAAGTAAAAACCACAGATACTCTTACCTTTTACCAGAGAGGCTTTGGGTCTGGGTTTTCAAGTGGGGATAATTGTCCCAAAGATGTTTTTTCAAAAGACAGCTGGACTTGCTTTCTTTCCCCCTTGAAGATGTTTTGCTTCTTATCCAAGTAGCTTCTTCAGTTCAAGTTCAGGAGGGTTTTCTTTTTTCCAAAAGACAACTGGACTTTCTTGGGGGGGGGGGGTTTTGGGGGGTAGGGGGAAATGTTTTGCTTCTTATCCAAGAACTGAAGAAGCTTCTTGGATGAGAAGTGAAATGTCTTCAAGGAAAAAACAAGGAAGTCCAGCTGCCTTTTGAAAAAGCACCTTTGGGACAACCATGACCCGAACGACTGACAAGTGGAAATAATATTTGGGTGGATAAAGGAAGAGCTCCATTTTTCAGACACATTTAGAAAAACGCGCGTACAGGTTTTTAGCCTGCAAAAATTTACATTGCAACAATATTTAGCCTAAGTCAGCATACATATTTAAAATATGTAGAGCATTTCTAGAAGAGGATTCTGCGCCAGATGAAAAGCAGCTCTGGATCTGAATACTAATATTTGAACAAGAAAATTCAGTTGCAGGCTAGCTCTGATTGCAACAAGTTTTCTGTCTGCCATTCTTTGAAATATTGGTAGGGAATCCTTCACCCACTGCCTTTAGGTTTTCCAACTTCACAAGATGAAATTGACAAAATTCTATTAGTGTCCCACTTGTCTTCCTGGAGAGACTGACCAACTTTCCTCCCTTTCTCTTCTGTCTGGAAATGGGCTTAAGGGGATTTGGCTGCAGAATATGAAGAGGTTCTGACAGGGCAATTATTTTTACTCCTTGTATTTCTGAACCAAGAAAAATAAAGTTGGTTGAGGGTCATTTTAAAGCTGCTTTCCTAACATTAGGAAAAATAAAAATTGGTGGTTAGTGAGCCACAAATTCTGAGTCATTTAAATCATCTAGCATTTGTAGCTAGGAAAACTGGAAGCAGAAGGTCCATAAAATATTAAGAGATTCAGATTGCATGAATAGTATCAGTAGCCATCATGATGTGGATATTTCCACATTGGTAGCTCATTGAGCTATAAAAATCAACTCTGGGCCACGTGTATCCAATGAGTTGCTCATCCTGGCCCAAGAGAGCAAAAAGTTACTGATCTGTGTCCATTGTACTGACATTTAAATTTTACAGGTAAGTGCAGTGTCCCACTGCCATGTAAAGCAGTTAATGACAACACGAACATTTCTAGCACTGAACTTTTGAGAATGCTTCATCTGGTTAGCTTCTGTTCATGAATGACTATTCTTCTACTGCTAGCTTTGATCGTTACCTGTTCAGATATCAAATCTATGTCCATTGATCATAGTGTCGTAGGAACCTTGAAGATCTCCTAGTCCCGTGATGGCAAACCTATGGCACGGGTGCCACAGGTGGCACAGAGAGCCACACGACACCCACCCACCCCCATGTTACTGCGCAGTAACTCTGCACGGCAGAGACCCGAAAATCAGCTGGCCGGCAGGAGGCACATGCACACGTGTGCAGTGGTGGGTTCCTCCCGGTTCGGCCCGGTTTGGCTGAGCCAGTAGTGGTGACGATATGACATCATTGAACTGGTTCTCTTTGTTCGAGAGCTGGGCCCTCCTGCCCCCGTCCCCCGCGTTATTCTTACCTTTTATTTGGCCCCACCCCCAATCGCTGCCTCCCGAGTCCCAGCTGATCGGCTAGAAGGAAAAAAACTGTTTCAATTCTTGCCGCAGGACTTCATAGGGCCGCCCTACAGCTGATCAGTGTTGAAAGGCAGTGTGGTGGTAGACTGGTGCCTCCAAAAACAAATGGGTAGACCGGTACAGCTCTGCAAGCAGTTAAAAGCCTGGTAGACCAGTACCTCTGCTAAATCCTAAAGAATTGTCACATGACCATCAAGCCACGTCCACAAAATAAGCCACACCCACAGAACTGTTAGTATGTTAGTAAATTTAGAACCCATGGTAGACCTGAGCTGGGCGACGGCTCCCATGCCCGCCGGGAGGACTCCACATGCCATCTGTGGCACGCGTGCCATAAGTTTGCCATCACGGCTATAGTTATAGCATCTATAAACCTTCCATCTGGCAGTTCCTCTCCTATCCCCAAACACTATGGGGAATAAATCCATATTCTCTTTTGTCCCTTTTTCTTTTCCTAGGTGAAATGTACCACTGGATGTTTTTAACCGTTCTTTGTAAGATTTAACCTCCCCACCCCTCACTATCTCTGTTGCTCACCCTGTACTCTTTCTTCCACATCCTTGTTGTATTCTGGCAACCAAAACTGGGTACAGTTTGTCCTCGACTTACAATAATTCACTTAGTGACCGTTCAAAGCTACAACGGCACTGAAAAAAAGGGGACTTATGACCATTTTTCACATTTGTGACCGTTGTGGCATCTCCATGGTCACGTGCTTTACATTCGGATGATTTGACAACTGACTCACGTTTATGGCGGTTGCAGTGTCCCAGAGTCACGTCATCTCCTTCTGCGACCTTCTGACAAGCAAAGTCAATGGGAAAACCAAGTTCACTTAACGACCATGTTTCTAATTTGAGAACTTCAGTGTTTCGCTGAACAAATGTGCTGAGAAAAGTCATAAAAGGAGTCGAAATTCACCTAACAAAATTTCTCACTTAGCGACATACATTTTGGGCTCAGTTGTGGTTGTGAGTTAAGGATTACCTGTACAGTATCCAGATGTGATCTGGCCATTGCATCACAGAACAGAATAATCTCTTTTCATTTAATATCTCTGTTGGTACGATCCAAGACTGTATTGGCTCTTTCGACAGCTGTACCACATTGATGCCTTATCTAAATCTGTCATTTGCCAGGACGCCCAGACTCGTCACTAGTATTAGTGCTGAACCAGGTATTTATTTTATTTATTTATTTCGTCAAGCATGTATTAGATAACAGATATAAGTATAGACATAATTATGAATACATGAGATGGATACAAATAAAAGGGAACATTAGAACAGGGACGGTAGGCATGCTTATGCGCTTATGCACGCCCCTTACAGACCTCTTAGGAATGGGGTGAGGTCGACAGCAGACAGTCTTAGGTTAAAGTTTTGGGGGTTTGGGGAAGAAACCATAGAGTCAGGTAGTGCATTCCAGGCCTTGACCACTCTGTTACTGAAGTCCTATTTTCTGCAATCGAGTTTGGAGCGGTTTACCTTGAGTTTGTGTCTATTGTGTGCTCGTGTATTGTTGTGGTTGAAGCTGAAGTAGTCATTGACAAGTAGGACATTGTAGCAGATAATTTTGTGTACTATGCTTAGGTCAGACCGAAGACGGCATAGCTCTAAATTGTCTTAAGCCCAAAATTTCAAGTCTGGTGGCATAAGGTATTCTAGTGCGGGTAGAGGAATGGAGGACTCTTCTCGTAAAATGTCTCTGGATTCTCTCAATTGTATTAATGTCCGATAATCAGTGCGGATTCCAGACAGATGAGCTGTATTCAAGAATTGGTCTAGCAAATGTTTTGTATGCTCTAGTTAGTAGTACAATATTACCAGAGAAGAAGCTACGCGAGATTAGCTTAACAACTTTTAATGCCTTTTTGGCAATGCTGTTACACTGAGCTCTGGTACCACCTATCTTCTATCTCTTCATTTATCTATTTAAAATATTTTTTTTTAATAAAAAGTTTTTATTGGTCAAAAATATACAATATCACAGTTTACAATATGTTGAATTTTCAATATCTTTATACAAAGATATCTCAGTTATTATTTTCTTTTTTTTAATTTCTCACACAACAGACATTATTATCTTAAATCGAAACAAACAACCAGGTTATATAAAAATTATATAAACAAAAAAAAAGTGTTATACAAAATACAATAAAAGAAGAGAGAAAAAAGAAAAATGTCAATTAAAAAAACCTTAAACAGTAGATTCCCCTCCTTTCTTCATTTCCTAGTTCTGGCTCTTAAAACCATGGTCTGGCCTCCCCCCCCCCTCCCGGGCCGCAGCAGCTCCGTCCGCCTCCGCTCCTTGATCATCTAATACTTCCCCCTCTTCGGCTCCTGTATCTTCTCCACCTAGGAAGGATTTATGTTGGTCAAGAAAAGCCTTAGCTTCCGTTACAGTATTAATTTTCTTCTTACTGTCCTCCCAAAAAATCATCAAGCCCTCCGGAATCAACCACCTAAAACCTACTCCCTTGAGGTACAGCTTATTTGATAAAAAATAATATTTTCTTCTTAATTCTCGTACCTGTCTGGGAATCTGCTTCAGGATGGTGATCTCCTTGCCCCTGTACACCAGCGCCCCCAGTCTTTGTTTTCTCAATATCTCATCTCTCAGTTCCTTTCTCACAAATTTAATATGAATCTCTCTTGGTAAATTATGTAAAATTGCAAATTGTGAGTTTACTCTGTAGACCAAATCCACATCCCTTC
The DNA here is from genome assembly GCA_012654045.1 of Ptyas mucosa. Classification (NCBI taxonomy): domain Eukaryota; kingdom Metazoa; phylum Chordata; class Lepidosauria; order Squamata; family Colubridae; genus Ptyas; species Ptyas mucosa. The sequence continues at coordinate 2,962,187 of WNWU01000019.1, read as the reverse complement.
CAATAGACTCCAAATCTCTTTCTAAAAATTCACCCAACATTTTAACCATCACTTCTCTCAAATTTTCCTGGTCAAGTTGTTCCACATTTTGGAACCTGAGAAAATAAGACATCTTATCCAATTGTAAAGTTAACATTGCATTTCCTCTCCCGTCCTCCACCTTCTGGAGTGCCCGTACCTCCCCCTCCAGACCCCCCATCTTCTTCTTGTTTTGCTCTGCCAGCTGTTGAACATCATTTAAATCTTTTTTCATAAATGTCATTTCAGATTTAATTTCAGATAATCCTTTTTGCACGTCATCTAACTTGTCCAACTTCTGGTCCAATATTGCCAGTCTTTCCAAAATTTTCCCCATGTCAGCTGCTGCTGGTTTGTGGCCCTTAGCCATCTTAGATCAGTAGAAGATGAGAAATCAAAAGGCAAACCTCCAGAGAAGAAAGAGGGATTAGCAATCAGAGTAGTTTTTCAACTATCCACCAGTGGGCGCTCACAGGAGCAACGAGTCCGAAGTATAGAGTAGGTCAAACAGGAAGCCAGAGGAGAATGTTGTCTTCAATCATAAATAAAGAAGCAGGAAGTCAGACCGCCGCCATTGCCTACCGGGAGGAGAGGCCACCAGACCTCTCCAAGCAACTCTGCCACAGCCATCCTCCAAGGAAAAGTCAGCAAGGTAAGGGGTTTCACTCCATCTCCTTCCCCCTAGTTCTCTGCCACGGCTCCTTTCCAGCTACAAGGGGGGGGAACTCCAACCCCCCCTCTCGCCTCCAGGATGCCTGCTCCAACTCCAACCAATCAGTTCAGTCCGTTGTGCCTTCTTAGTTAGCACCGGTCCCCTTAGGCGCTGTGGCGCCTCCGCGGCCTCAAAGAAAAGCCGCCGATCGCCTCCCACCCCCTCTGGAGCCTCGGGCGCGCCAGCATCGGCCTCCCGGCCCCTGGAAGTGAGGCAGGGGACCCCTGGCGAGCCGCCCTCAAACGGCAAACGCCCCAATAATGGGGCGCTTGGCCCAAAGGGCCTCCAGATGGGGGGGATCGGACTCTGGGGCCAGAGCTAGCCCGATCAGAGTCTGTCGCCAGCGGAACCGGAAGCGGAAGTCAGCCTCTATTTAAAATATTTATATAGCCACCCTACTTATATCGAACTCTGGTGACTCTCAGTCAGCACTTGAAACAATATCAGTAATAAAATAACATAATACATCTGTATATTAAAACCATAAACATTGAAAACCTGGCATTAAAGTTAAATCTCTGATGTAGTTCCGCATAAAATCTAGAATTTTTCCTGCTCTTGCTGTTGAGTTGCCTTTCGTTGAAAAGGCCCAACATTTAAATCTGGATCTTTTGAATCCTTCACCTGTCTTCTTGGAATTTAGCAATCTCCCCCAGCATTGTGTCTTCTGAGATTTCTGTTCCTCCATTGTTTATAAAACGTTGGTGAGCACCAGATTCAAGACAGAATCTTTAAAGTATTCTCCCTCCCGCATCTGATTTTCAGCCTGGAAGGCCTCCTGCAGCACTCTGCCAGCCAAAATGGGGCACAGGGGGGCACACGTGACACACACACACACACACACACACACACACGTGTCTTGTTTTGGCTGGCAGGGTGCTGCAGGAGGCATCCATCTCATCTCCATCAGCCTGCGGAGGAGAACTACGATGCTGATCCGGCCCTTGAAGAAATCCAGTTTGACAATCCTGTTAACAATCCTGTGTTAGAGGGGTTAGATTTAAGGTACGCCAGATAAGAACAGCAACAAACTCATCATTCCAACCTATGAGAAGGAAGCATCATTGACAACTACGCGTTTAAAGTTTAACAGAAAGCTATATTTTAATAATGCTACAGGTGAGGTGATGAATCCAAACCTCAGTGGCAAATGATGTTTTCCATCAAGCAGCCAAAGAAAGTGGTGAAATATAAATTCCCCGATGGAAATGTTTTTGGCCCAAAATGAAGACTTCACTGTCAAATCAGAAAGCCTATAGCGGTAAAAAAAATAAATAAATAAAGGGCTAAATAGAAAAAACAATACTTAAAAGCTCCTGAAAGCAACATTTTCCAATTGCTTGAATATGTCAATAGTGATACACTTCTAATTATAGGGTGTAAATGATCACAAGATCATCTACTTGGGAGAAAACAGATGGAAAGGTAGGATGAGAAGACCAAAGCGTCAGGAGACCAAATGTAAGAGTGTTGATTTTTTGCTTCCGATTTCCTTATACCTCTGGTACCACAAAGCACTTTGAATTAAAATGAAACATCTGGCAGAGATGTCTAACTGAATAAGCAATAAAGTGCTAGCAATGATAGACTGTATGACATCAGCTCCCATTGTGGAAAACAAATTGAAGATATACAGTTCAATTAGCCAAGCACTCAGCCTTGTTTTCCTGATTTCATTTTTGAAATGAGTATGTGTGTATCAGTATGTAATGACATTTCGGCTGCTTCTTTAGATCTATTTTCGACTGGCAGATGACTATTACTTTCTGCTAGCTTCTAGCGTCGGTCTTAGTCTACAGAGTTAATCTGAAAGAAAATGAGAAGAATAGGACTCATCTATTTGACCATGGAGTCCATTAAATAACTGTCAGGTGTGAAAAACCAGAGTCACACATTAAGTTCCAATTAAGCTGATTTATTTCTCATGGTTATTGTTAAGGATATTCTTGTGTTAACCAACCAGCAGAGCAAGTGCACAGAGAAATGGTACTGAGAGCAAATGAATACAATACATACAAACTGGTTTAACAAAGCTTTTACTTTGTAGTGGAAAAAACAATTGCATAGTCTTTTAATCAATCCAAGTCTTTAGCCATTCAAAGCAGTCCGGAGTTACAGAAATCTTCTTACCATACAGCAGTAGGTAATAAACAGCAATTCAACGCTGTTGATCCATCCACGATGAGAGCTCCTTCACACACAACGTTAACAGTTCCAACCAACAAGTCATCCAACAATGACTATAGCTCGGCTCTCTTCTTATATACAGTTTACACTAGTAATTATCCACTTAAAATAAGTGGAGTCAGCAGTGCAATGACTCAACAGTACAATTAGGATAATTGCAGTCAGCAGTCAATTACAATGACTCATCAGTACAATTACTCAGCATTACATCTTAAAGTTACAGAACTCATTTACAGTTATACAACACATATATTGCCTGGACGACCTGTTAGGCTTACACCACATCCTAACATTTATGCACTGGAATTTAACCAACTAATTGTTAGCACCATTTTGGTGCTACATAAGGATTAACAGAATTCAAGACGGGTTGGACCGAGACCACTTGTGGCTATGTAGAGACTGTAGGCTTATTCCCCTTTTGACTCCACCCTAGGATCTGCCACCCTTTCTCTTACCACAACTTTGGATCAGTCATCGGCTGCATTCAGGCAAGGTGTTTAGTGTGGTTACTACATTGATTCATTTTCTGGGCTTGGCCCACAAATTAATCCAATCAACTGTATTTGATTAATTGTATTTATGCAATACACTAAACTATCCAAACAGCAACAACCGAGGTTAAATAAAAACCCCTAGGAGTTGTGTGAATGCAGTCACAACCTCTCAGCCCCATCTAATTCACGTGTTTGTTGCGGTGAGGATAAAATGGAATGGAATGGAATGGAATGGAATGGAATGGAATGGAATGGAATGGAATGGAATGGAATGGAATGGAATGGAATGGAATGGAATGGAATAGAATAGAATAGAATAGAATAGAATAGAATAGAATAGAATAGA
>WNWU01000019.1:2942422-2958417 GCA_012654045.1 Ptyas mucosa | reverse complement strand
AGAATAGAATAGAATAGAATAGAATAGAATAGAATAGAATAGAATAGCAGAGTTGGATCGGACCTTGGAGGTCTTTTAGTCCAACCCCTTGCTTAGGCAGGAAACCCTACCCCACTTCAGACAAATGGTTATCTGACATCTTCTTAAAAACTTCCAGTGTTGGAGCATTCACAATTTCTGGAGGCAAGTTGTTCCACTGATTAATTGTTCTAACTGTCAGGAAATTTCTCCTTAGTTCTAAGCTGCTTCTCTCCTTGATTAGTTTCCATCCATTGCTTCTTGTCCTGCCCTCAGGTGCTTTGGAGAATAGCTTGACTCCCTCTTCTTTGTGGCAGCCCCTGAGATATTGGAAGACTGCTATCATGTCTCCCCTAGTCCTTCTTTTCATTAAACTAGACATACCCAGTTCCTGCAACCGTTCTTCATATGTTTAAGCCACCAGTCCCCTAATCATCTTTGTTGCTCTTCTCTGCACTCTTTCTAGAATCTCAACATCTTTTTTACATTGTGGCGACCAAAACTGGATGCAGTATTCCAAGTGTGGCCTTACTAAGGCATTATAAAGTGGTATTAACACTTCAGATGATCTTGATTTTATCCCTCTGTTTATGCAGCCTTGAACTGTAGCCCAGAAAATAGAGGGGACTCCTTATGTAACTTCCTCTAAACTCTAATAGGAAAGGCAGGATATAAATGTAACATCATAATTACCTTCAGCGTAATTATCACCATCATTAATATACCGTGGGAAGTTTCCTGCCTTCCTTCCGAAAAGTGATTGGAAGCATGCCTCCTTTTTAATTAACCTCAATTTAGCATTGCACCCAGACCCTTTTGTTAAAATGAGCCAGCATCATAACCAATAATTTGAAGTGGTCTCATTTTCACAGACCATAATTAACCTCAATTTAGAGGCCACCCCAAATGTGGCTAATCAAATGTGCAGGCAAAACTCCTAATGCCCTCCATGATAGAGGTCAGAAAGTTGCACCTTTTACAAATAACCATTTTTTTATCATTATTTTAAAGCTTAAAACCTATGCCTTAAATTTTTTTTTAATGGTCAGTTTCAAAGTGGCAACCAAATTCTTTTTAATTTGTGGATTCTCTGGATTGAGGCAGATATCTTCTGTCGTGGCCAAAACCTGGCTCACCTAAAGTAACCAAATCACTTTGTAGACACCATATAATTTTATTTGCATGCCTACAAGCAATAACACAGGGAAAATTTTGCTGGAACTGGGTTTGTCTAGTTTGATGAAAAGAAGGACTAGGGGAGACATGATAGCAGCGTTCCAATATCTCAGGGGCTGCCACAAAGAAGAGGGAGTCAAGCTATTCTCCAAAGCACCTGAGGGCAGGACAAGAAGGAGCCTGAGTGGCGTAGGAGACTAATGCCTCCTACTAAGGCAGCATTTAACATCCAGCTGCCTGCAATTACTGCGAGTTCAATTCTCACCAGGTTCAAGGTTGACTCAGCCTTCCATCCTTTCTAAGGTGGGTAAAATGAGGACCCGGTTTGTGGGGGAAATAAGATGGCTTTGTATAAAAATATACAAAAGTATGAAGGCTATTGCTTAATGCGCTGTAAGCCGCCCTGAGTCTCCAGAGAAGGGCGGCATATAAATAAAAAAAAATTTTTTTTAAAGAAGAAGCAATGGGTGGAAACTAATCAAGGGGAGATCCAACCTAGAACTAAGGAGAAATATCCTAATTAGAATAATTAATCAGTGGAACAATTTGCCTCCAGAAGTTGTGAATGCTCCAACACTGGAAGTTTTTAAGAAGATGTTGGATAACTGTTTGTCTGAAGTGGTGTAGGGTTTCCTGCCTAAGCAGGGGGTTGGACTAGAAAACCTCCAAGGTCCCTTCCAACTCTGTTATTCTATTCTACATTTTGATCCTTTTGAGCAGCCTGAGCAAAAACAGAACCGAGGCTTATATAACTTTGGCCAACTACATTGCAAGGCAAAGGTGAGACAAAACAAAAAAAAACCAGACGCAGTGTGACTCTGGAATATTTTGGATAACCCATCTCTGTTGTTGTTCAATCGCTAAGTCATTTCCGACTCCTTGCAAGCCCATGGACCATAGCGCACCAGGCGCCCTTGTCCTCCACTGTCTCCCAGAGTTTGCCCAAATTCATGTTCGTTGCGTCGATGACCCTATCTAACCATCTCATCCTCTGCCATCTCCTTCTCTTGCCTTCCATCTTTCCCACCATCAGGGTCTTTCCCAATGAGTCCTCTCTTCTCATTAGGTGGCCAAAATATAGTACATAAAATTATCTGCCACAATGTCCTTCCTGTCAATGACTACTTCAGCTTCAACCACAACAATACATGAGCAAATAATAGATACAAACTCAAGGTAAACCGTTCCAAACTCGATTGCAGAAAATATGACATCAGCAACAGAGTGGTCAATGCCCGGAATGCAATACCTGACTCTGTAATATCTTCCCCAAATCCCCAAAATTTAATCTTAAACTGTCTACTGTTGACCTCACCCCATTCCTAAGAGGTCTATAAGGGGCGTGAATAAGTGTACCAGCATGCCTACCATCCCTGGCCTAATATTCCTTTTTACTTACTCTTTTCATGTATTCAAATTATGTTTATACTTTTACCTGTTATCTTATATATGCTTGACAAATAAACTTATGATTATGAGTTCAGCTTCCGAAGGACAGACAGTTGATTTTCTTTAGGATTGACTGATTTGATCTCTTTGTGATCCAAGGGGCTCTCAAGAGTCTTCTCCAACACATCCATTCTTCAGTGCTCCTTATTCTTTCTTATGGTCCAACTCTCACAACCATACATTACTGCCGGGAAAACCATAGCTTTGACTTATGTATTTCATGCTTATTTTTGAGACAGAGTCGTGAATAGAAACAATTTGATTTACTACTCTACCAGTTCCTGATTTGAGCCTTGTCCCTGTTGCCATTCAGAATCGTTTCAGCTTGCTGTGAATATTTTCTTATGAAGGCATTTTAAGCAGTTCATCCACTGGGAGGGAAGATCCCATAAGTTTAGCATTTAGCAATAGCATTTAGACTTATATATTAAGTCTATATATATTAAGCGCCGTGCCCTTAAAACCCACTTTTTCCAACAAGCCGGGCTGGCTTAAGAAGTAATTTTAGACGTTTTAAATTGGTTTGTTATTTTTAAAATTGGAGCCAAATTTATATATATTTTAATTGTTTTAATATTTGTATTGTATGTTTTTTAATTCTGGCTGTTCACCGCCCTGAGTCCTCAGGGAGAAGGGCAGTATATAAATTGGAAATAAATAAATAAAATAAAATAAAAATATGACTTCACAGTGCTTTACAGCCCTTTCTAAGCAGTTTACAGAGTCAACATATTGCCCCCAACAATTTGGGTTCTCATTTTATCCACCTCAGAAGTATGGAAGGCTGAGTCAACCTTGAGCCTGGTGAGATTTGAACTGCCAAATTGCAGGCAGCCAGCAGTCAGCAGAATTAGCCTGTAGTACTGCACTCTAACCACTGCGCCACCAAGTTTGGTAGTGAATGCAGTCTACATATGTATGGGGGACTACCACACTTATAGGGTTTCCTGCTTGAGCAGGGGGTTGGACTAGAAGATCTCCAAGGTCCCTTCTAACTCTGTTGTTCTGTTATTCCAATGATGTTGCCTTGCCTGGTAATAAAAAAAAAGGAACATCAAGAACTCAACAATTCAACCCTGAGCTTCATCTATTCTCCACTATGCTTTCTTTTTCTTGGATGTTGAATGCAGTTCAGAATCCTTTGAGAACGGAGTAGGTTATATGTGCCATAAACCGTCAAAACAAATAAAATTCACTACACAATTGTGCCATCCACATGGGCAACAACTCAGGACCTACTTGTGGTTGGTTTGTGTCCTTATGTACTTGACCCCATTATTGGATCCAAGTCATCCGCTTCTACCACCGCTAGAAAGAGCCATTTCAAGGTTAAGAGCTTTTTCTTACCTGATTGTTTGTTTAGAATTGACTCCCAGCAGAATTGCACTTGGAGTCAGATTACTTAAAGTTTATAAAAGCATCCCAGACTGTCTTTTTTCATGGTCTCCTGGCAACTTCCAGGAAATTCCGATCGGTGTCCTTAGATGATGTGATTATATGCCGTGGACTTTTTCGTTTCTATAAAGGCTCTTTATTTTATTTTCTACAAAGGTATTATAAATGAGTCTTGGTAGTACAGTGGTCTAAAGCACCCTGTTATTAACACCAGCTGCCTGCAATTATTGCAGGTTCGAATCTCACCAGGCTCAAGGTTGACTCAGCCTTCCATCCTTTCTAAGGTAGGTAAATTGAGGACCCAGTTTGTGGGGGCAATAAGCTGACTTTGTATAAATATACAAAAGTATGAAGGCTATTGCTTAGCGCATTGTAAGCCGCCCTGAGTCTCCGGAGAAGGGCGGCATATAAATCAAATTTAAAAAAAATAGTTGTCATCTATTATTGCGTCCATTGTTGTTTCATTCTGTGTCTGTATGGTACTGAATTTAATTATAAAAGCGTAATAGGTTACAGGTAGTCGTCAATGTCAGGTTCCAAACAGAAAGAAATAAACCTGGATGGCTTCTACCTTAGTTTAATCACTTCTTGGCACTCACTGACAATCGCAGATGAAAATCTTGTTAAGGCTACTGCCCTGTGCTTCCGACCACCATTTATCTGTTAGTTATCACCACCCAACCAATCACGTGTGCTGCTCCCTCCCATGTGACTCCCAACGTAAGTTGGCTTACGTTTAATTCTTGAGTATTTACAACCAGCATCTAAATAGTTAATCCCCTTGTTATTTCCGGCTGGCCATGATGATGTCATCCCCCAGCTGTTCCCTCCCGTCAATCCTATCAGTTCCTGGGAGGCTCAACGAAGCAGATGCTGGGCTGAAACGAGGTTTGTATGTTCCTCCCCCCACGAATGGCAGCTCCATACCAACAGCACGCTGGAGCTGACACTCAACTTATGAATGCAATTGGAAACAGAATTTCTGTTACTAAGGAAAAGATGTTGTTAGGTGAATCGTCCCTGATTTTACAACTTTTTTTTTTGCCATGGTTGTTAAGATAATCACTGCAGTTATTAAGCCAATCACATGATTGTTAAGCAAATCTGGCTCCCCCCTATTGATTTTGCTGGTTGGAAGTTGGCTGGGAAGGTCACAAATGATGATCATATGAACCTGGGATTCTGCAACCATCACATGAACCTGGGATTCTGCAACCAGTGAATACACACTGGTTGCCAAGCACCTGAATTTTGATCATATGACCATGGAGATGCTGCAACATGTATAAGTGCAAGAACTGGTCATAAGTCCCTTTTTTCGGTACTGTTGTAACTTATGTGACTTATCACCATTTTTCATGCTTACGACCATTGGGGTTGGCAACCTTAAACACTCAAAGAGCCACAAAGGTCCTAACCAGAAGTCTCTGTTCACTTCTGGAGCCGACCGGAAGTCTGATTCCCCCATTATAGTCTCCTCCTAGAGCGGCATCCTTTTTCCTCTACCTGTCCTAACCGAAAGCCCTATCAAGTGTGGAGCCGACTAGCAACAGGGAGCCACATCAGAGGGATGAAAGAGCCACATGCAGCTCCAGAGCCACGGATTACTGACCCCCTGCCCATGGTCATGTGATCAAAATTCAGATGTTTGGCAACTGACTCATATTTATGATGGTTGCAGTGTTCTCAGGATCATGTGAACACCTTTTGCGACCTTCTGACGAGCATGGGGAAACCAGATTCACTTAATAACCGTGTTACTAACTTAACCACTGCGGTGATTCACTTAACAACTGTGGCAAGTAAGGTCATAAAAATGGGGCAAAATTCATTTAGCAACTGTCTCACTTAGCAACAGAAATGCTAGGCTCAGTTGTGGTCATAAGTTGAGGACTACCTGTATAAGGAAGGTAAGCCTCATTTACTGGCACTTCTATGAACTGATCTACCAGTAAAGGTAAAGGTAAAGGTTCCCCTTGCACATATGTGCTAGTCGTTCCTGACTCTAGGGGGCAGTGCTCATCTCCGTTTCAAAGCCGAAGAGCCAGCGCTGTCCAAAGACGTCTCCGTGGTCATGTGGCCGGCATGACTAAACACCAAAGGCGCATGGAACACTGTTACCTTCCCACCAAAGGTGGTCCCTATTTTCTACTTGCATTTTGTATGTGCTTTTGAACTGCTAGGTTAGCAGAAGCTGGGACAAGTAACAGGAGCTCACCCCGTTACGCGGCACTAGGGATTCGAACCGCTGAACTGCCGACCTTTCGATCGACAAGCTCAGCGTCTTAGCCACTTGAGCCACCATGTCCCTTTGATCTACCAGTACCTGCCTTTTATTTCCTCTTCTCTATTTGCCCTTCTTTTCTTTGGTGTTCCCAGATGTTTGCCACACAGAGAGACATTTCATATGTTCTGTCTTTGACACTAACACAAACCATCACTTTTTCTTCCTCTTTTATTATACTTGCCCTGAAGCTACAATGACCAAAACAAAGAGAATGGTTGCTCCTTGTTCCTGTACTCCACTCTCGGTCCATAGAAAGAAGAACTGATGCTGCAACGTCTTAGAAGCAACATATCATTCAATGAAACTTCGTAGATTTTTTTTTCCTAATGTCTCTACATGGCAATTAAAAATTCCTGAGTAATATAATACATACAGAGTTTTAAAGCATCAATTTTCGCCTAAAAATAATACAAACCAAATCCATTAAACCAAATCATCAAAAAAAGAAAGGATTATCCAGAAGAAAGAATTCTCAATTGCCATGCAATATTCCTATAAATATTTACCCACAGTCACACTAAGATTATTATTTTACATTCTATCCATATTGCTATATTTTTTTTCTGTACTTTTTAATAATTTTCAATAATTTTTTTTTTAAAAAAAATTCCTTTTCCTTAAAAACCAAGAGGAAGGAATGAAAACAATTGCAGTATAGTGGGCACTGGGATATAAAATCTGCTGAAACTGAAGGGCACTCACGGTGAGATTTAAAAATTGTAAAATGCAGGCTAAATAAATGAATCTATCAATTGATCCAAGGGTGGCTTGACAGCAATTTCCCAGATTCTGTAAAAATATATAGATATATATATACACCTGCTTGCAGTCAATCTTTTTATTTGTTCCTTCAGTTCCTTCATTGAATTTATTTAGCTGCCTATCTGACATACGTCACACTGGGCACCTCGCAGAGTTAAAAATAACAAAACAGAGTAAGCAAACCTTTTAATCTCTCTCCAGACTACATGTAGGTTTTGTTATGTCCTTATAAGGACATCCGGCCGGGGATTGGTTAATCCTCCGGGCGGGAAAGTTAAACCGCTGTCATTGGACGGCTGGTCTGCCGGAGCGCTATAAAAAGGGCTCCGGCAGCACAGCCGTTCGTCTGTTCGGACTTAGTTAAGAGCTGAATAAAACTTGTTGAACAGACCCCGCTGGTCTTGTCTTCTTTCCTGCGCCTGATCTAACACTGGCGACGAAGGATTTGAAAAGAACCGCCACGCGGAGCTAAGTCACTCATCGAGAATTTCTCACTGAGCTGAAGTCACTGAAGATGGAGGCGTCACAAGCCGCGATGGCTCCGATCTCCAAATTCGACCCCAGAGTGGAGAAATGGACCTCCTATCTGGTTCGTTTCCGCCAGTTTCTGCGGGGAAACAACTATCAAGACCTCTCCGATGAACGGAAACGAGCCCTGTTCCTAGCGCATTGCGGCTCCGAGGTGCTGGAGATGGCCATCGACCTCGTGTCCCCAAGGAACATCGAGGAGATGTCTTGGGCCGATCTGCAAGACGTGCTGAAGGAGCACTACGCTCCCACTGGAACTCCCATTGCCAACAGATTCACCTTTCAACAAAGGAATCAGTTGGAAGGGGAGCCCATCAAGGACTTTGTGGCAGCTCTGCGGCAACTCGCGTCAAACTGCGAGTTTGACAACGTTGAGAACGCCATCAGAGACCGCATTGTCTTCGGCATGAGGGACATTGGACTGCAACGTAAGTTCCTCAGCCGAAAGAAGATTGCGTTGAAAGACGTCGTTGAGGAGGCAATCGCAGCCGAGATCTCAGAAAAGGCGGCTGCCGCCATGAGTAGGGCTAAAGGGGTGCACAAATTGCACCGCCAACCCAAGAGCTCGTCTGAGGAGTCGTCTGCCAGCTCCTGCTCCGACGACGAAATGGCCGTTCACAAGGTTTCCCGCCAAAACCGTCGCGAGCGCAAACAAGATGGCGCCCGGATCGAGCCCTGCGGCAGCTGCAAAGGAAGCCATGCCAGAGCCAAGTGCCGTTGGAGAGACGCTGTCTGCCGACGCTGCAACAAGCGGGGGCACATCGCTGAAGCCTGCAGGGCCGAAGCACCTACCCCGGGTCCGTTTCCCCCCGGCTGGGGCGAGAAACGGCAAGACAACCAGAGACCATCCAAACGGTCCTCTGCCAGGTCTCAGCAACGAGGCGGCGGCTACGCGGCGGTCAGAACCGAGCAGCTGTCCTCCGGCATCCACACCATTGACGATGCGGCCGCAAAGTTCCATGCCACCGTAATCGTGGAGGGAACACCCTGCTCTATGGAGGTTGATTCGGGATCGAACTACTCCATCATGGACTGGCACCAGTTAAAGCGCCTGAAACCGGGCATCTCGAGGAAAGACCTCAAGCCCCTACGGGCCCGTCTTGTCGATTTCGGCGGCAACCCTGTTGAGATCCTGGGGAGGACTTCGCTCCGGGTCACCTACCACGACTTCCAGGGCGTCCTACCCATCACTATCGTGGGGCGAAACCGCCCGAGCCTGCTGGGGATGGAGTGGTTCGAGCCATTGGGGCTGTCTATCAGCGGGATCCATCAAATTCGTAGGGACGAACTCGACGCCATCATCGAAGAGTTCAAGGAAGTCTTCGATGGTAAGCTGGGGAAATTTGTGGGGAAACCCATTTCCTTCAATTTGGACAAAAATGTCACCCCAATTAGGCTTAAGCCCCGCAGGGTTCCGTTCGCCCTGAGGCCCAAGGTCGACGCCCAGATAGATAAGCTTGTCGCCCAGGGGGTCCTGGAACCGATCGATCATGCTGCATGGGAGACCCCCATTGTGACCCCGATGAAGCATGATGGGTCTGTGCGCATCTGCGCCGACTATAAGTGTTCTATAAATAAGGCCCTCCAGCAGAGCGCATATCCGGTTCCAGTGGTGCAACATCTGCTGCACTCACTTGGGAGCGGATCAATATTCGCAAAATTGGACCTGGCCCAAGCTTACCAGCAATTGCCAGTGGATGAAAAAACTGCGGAGGCACAAACCATTGTCACGCATAGAGGGGCATTTAAATGCACGCGCCTCCAATTTGGGGTCAGCGCAGCCCCAGGTATTTTTCAATCATTTATGGAACGCCTTCTTCAAGGCATTCCAGGGGCGGTCCCTTACTTCGATGATGTCTTGATCTCCGGCCACTCCAAAGCCCAACTACTTGAGCGACTGCGCATGGTTTTGCAGCGGTTCAAGGAGAAGGGTTTGAGAGTCAGGAGGGACAAGTGCATCATCGGGGTCCAGGAAGTCGAGTTCCTGGGTTATCTCATTGATAAGAACGGCATTCACCCCACTAAATCTAAGGTTAGGGCTATCCATGAAGCTCCAGCCCCCCGAAACAAGACGGAGCTTCAGGCGTTTCTGGGACTACTGAATTTTTACAGTGTTTTCCTGAAACAGAAAGCCTCCGTGGCTGAACCGCTCCATCGCTTGCTGGGGAAGGCGGTTTCCTGGAGGTGGGGGAAGGAAGAGGAAGCAGCATTCAGAGCTGTCAAGAACCTGCTTTCTTCCGAGAGTGTCCTCATCCAATACCACGAGACGCTCCCCCTGCTATTGACTTGCGACGCATCCCCCTATGGCGTCGGAGCAGTCCTCAGCCATCAATTCCCGGACGGGAAGGAAGCCCCCATCGCCTATTTCTCGAAGACGCTGTCCAGCGCCGAGAGAAATTACAGCCAATTGGACAAGGAGGCCCTGGCCATCGTCGCTGGCGTCAAGCGCTTCCACGAGTACCTATACGGACGGAGGTTCACGGTCATCACAGACCACAAGCCCCTGTTGGGCCTTCTGTCGGGAAGCAAGCCCACACCGAACTATTCATCGCCTAGGATGACACGCTGGGCAATTTTTTTGGCCGGGTACTCTTACGAACTTTGCCACAGGCCCGGCAGTAACATCTGCAACGCTGACGCCTTGAGCAGATGCCCGTCAAAGGACTTAGTGGAGGACCCTGCCCCCACCCTGGGACTGCATCACATCGATGGCGACCTGGCTTGCCCAGTCACATCCGCAGACGTCGCGGCACTAACCCAGAAAGACCGGACTTTGAAGCAAGTGATGTCTTGGGTGCTGCGCGGCTGGCCTGCGGAACCGTTGACCGACGATTTCAAGCCGTTCGCAAAGAGGCAGCAGGAACTGTCAACCATGAAGGGCTGCCTGCTGTGGGGTGACAGGGTTGTGGTTCCCCAGGCTTTGCGCATAAAGACATTGGAAACTTTGCACAAGGGGCACCCTGGCATCGTGCGCATGAAGGGACTGGCACGGAGCTACGTCTGGTGGCCATCACTGGACAAAGACATTGAGAACTGGGTCTCCAGATGCGATCCGTGCCAAGAAGTCCGCCCCGCCCCTCCGCAAACGCCTGTTGCGGAATGGGAAACACCGAGCAACCCGTGGGCGCGAATACACATAGACTTTGCGGGCCCGATGCAAGGGAAGTTCCTGCTAATAGTGGTGGACGCCTTTTCCAAGTGGCTTGAGGTCATCCCCCTGGCATCCACCACTACTGAAGTCACCATTAGAGCCCTCCGGCGGCTGTTCGCTACCCACGGGCTGCCGGACGTCCTTGTTTCCGACAACGGCCCGCAGCTGACCTCGAAACCAATGGAGGAGTTCCTGGCCAGTTTGGGCATTCGCCATGCCCTCTCTGCCCCCTACAGACCGGCTGGCAACGGACAAGCTGAGAGGATGGTGAGGTTCACCAAAGAAGCCCTTGCCAGGATGGGACCGGGCGATTGGCAAGAGAAGATCGACAACTTCCTCTTGATACAGCATATTACGCCGCATGCCACCACTAGAAAGAGCCCGGCCGAAATGCTGATGGGCAGGAAGCTGAGGTCACCCCTGGACCGACTTCACCCCCTGTACCACTCTGAGGTCACCGCAACCGCGAGCCGCCCCCTCCGAGCCTTCTCTGCAGGAGATCCGGTTTTCACGCTTAATTTCCACGGCCTGCCGAAATGGCTTAAGGGGAGAATCGAGAGCACAACCGGCCCGAAGTCCTACACTATTGAACTGCAAGATGGAGTGGTCTGTAGACGTCACATCGACCAACTCCGGAAGCGGTGGGAAGGGGATGGCGAAAACCACCCTGACGAGGTAGGACAACAACACCCCTACAAGGCAGGCCAAAACCACCCCGACGGGGTAGGACAACAACACCCCTACAAGGTAGGCCAAAACCACCCCGACGAGGTAGGACAACAACACCCCTACAGGGCAGGCCAAAACCACCCCGTCGAGGTAGGGCAACGCCACCCTGGCAGGGCAGGACAACACCACCCTTGTGAGGTAGCCCTGCAACACCCAGTCGAGGAAGGGCCGTACCACCCCAACATGACCGGCCAGCCAGCAGACCAGCTACCGTACTGCAACTGCCGAGTAGACAGGGGACTCCACGACAACGAAAACTCACGCCTCCCCGGCAAGGCAGCCCAACGCCACCCCGACGGCAGGGAACTCCAGGGAACGCCAGTAGACCGGGACATGCCCAACCGAGAGGGCCAACAACAACCCGGTGAGGGAGGCCTACGACACCCCTGCATGCAAGAACTACACCGCCCGTCTGAAATCTTCCGTCCAGCTGACCCCCGTCCCAAGCAACAACGACCCGACCAGGTCGACCTGCACCACCCAGACAGGGTCGACCAGCACAAGTCTAAAAGATACGGACAATTTGCAAAAAATACAAATAACCAAAGGGACTTACCGGCCCACGACGATCGGCACCCAGGACAGGGAAGAGACCAACCGGACCAGCAGATATATTCCAACAGCGGGTCGGGAGGCGGCACACCGGAGCCGGTACCTGCAACGACCACTTCGCAGCCCAGCAGCAAGGCCGGAGGCGCTCGGACAGGGCCGGCACCTTCAACGACCCAGCGGCAGGCATCCCAGGGGCGAGGGTCGGAGGACACCGGAGCAGCCACCTTCCAGACGGATGACGGAGAACAAAATGAACTGCGCAGGTCGAGCAGGGCTTCCAGACGTCCCGCCTACCTGCGTGACTACGTTTGTTGATCGACACGAGCTGAACCATGTTTCATCTAGGGGGGGAGGAGTGTTATGTCCTTATAAGGACATCCGGCCGGGGATTGGTTAATCCTCCGGGCGGGAAAGTTAAACCGCTGTCATTGGACGGCTGGTCTGCCGGAGCGCTATAAAAAGGGCTCCGGCAGCACAGCCGTTCGTCTGTTCGGACTTAGTTAAGAGCTGAATAAAACTTGTTGAACAGACCCCGCTGGTCTTGTCTTCTTTCCTGCGCCTGATCTAACAGGTTTCTTCCCTTTCTCTCCAGCCCCCTGCCCACACTGAGCAACATTTTCCATTGTTAACATTGTTAGACCAATTGGTTTGTTGAGCAGCTTCCCTTCAGAGATTGTGGGTGCTCCGTCACTGGAGGTTTTCAAGAACAGATTGTCCTGAATGGTCCAGGGTCTTCTCCTTCAGCAGGGGGTTGGACTAGAAGATCTCCAAGATCCCTTCCAACTCTATTATTCTTCTGTTGTGTTATTCACTTGGATCAACAGCTTATATTAAAAAAAAAAGTTTAGGCAGCAACATTGCATCAAACAAACAGCTGCTAATTGCAAGGGAGGTGTAACCAGGGGACAATTCAACAATATATTTATTAATCAGTCCTTCAGAGGAACAATAAATTGGTCTACAGTGGGTGTCAGCAACCTGCGGCTCCGGAGCTGCATGCAGCTCTTTGGGCCCTCTGCTGTGGTTCCCTATCGGGTGATCCCACCGTTGGCTGGGGCCCCCTCCTCACCCTCCCCTCCCAGTCACTCCTCACCTGGGGCAAATAAAGAGAGACGGGGGGGGGAGAGAGAGAGAGAGAGAGATACAGAGGTACAGAGATACAGAGAGGGGAGGAGAGAGAGGGAGGGTGGGGGGAGGGAGGGAGGGAGAGAGATGTCAGAAGGGTTTTGTGGTTCCCAGTGTTTTTTAATAACCAGTTCTCTGCCCTAATGACCTGCTGGGTAGGCGTGGCTAGGGGGTCATGTGACTGGTAGAAGTGAGTGACATTGAGTTGGCCATGCCCACACAGGTTTTGTGGCTCCCGGTGTTTTCTTTTCTGTGGGAAATGGGTCCAAATGGCTCTTTGAGTGTTTAAGGTTGCAGACTCCTGGTCTGTAGGCTTAATCCTTTAGGACAGCTTTGGTATAATTAAAACAATGAAAGAAGAGATAAAATAAGGGGATTGTGTATTATTAAGTCAGAAGAATGCTTGAACTTAAGGAGGGGACTAACTAATGAGAGAGAGGAGCACAAAAGACCCATCCAAACCATGGTTTCCAACAATGCTTGACTTCCAAGCCCAGATGGGAGGACAAGAAATAGTACCAACAACCAGTTCCTGCATTGGCCCTAGTCTGAACTGAGCATTAGTTTGATCTAACTGCCAACCCACTGCAAACTAGACTGGGGTTTCTGAAGTTGGCTTTAAAAAATAGGCCAGGAACATTATGGGAGACAAGCAGCTTAGGCTGCCATTGTCGGTGTGGGGAGTTAGATCAGTGTTTCTCAACCTTGAGAACTTTAAGGTGTGTGGACTTCAACTTCCAGAATTCCCCAGAGAGCATGCTGGGTGTGTTTAAGGCCATGATGGCAAACCTATGGCACACGTGCCAGAGGTGGTACGCACAGCCCTCTTTGTTGGCACACGCGCCATTGCCAGCTGCTCTTCTGGTTTCCGGCATGCACATGCGCACCAGCCAGCTGCTCTTCGTAGGTGCTGGAGCACTGGAAAATAGCCTGAAAACCAGCCAAAAAACAGGCCATTTTCCGGTCCATTTCAATGCCTTTTGGGGGCCTTTTTCAGGCTGTTTTCCAGGTCATTTTCCAACCATTTTCTGGGCCGTTTTCTGGCCAAAAACAGCCCAAAAATGGCCTGAAAATGGCCCGAAAACAGCCTGGAAAATGACAAAAAAACAGACCATTTTCTGGGCTGTTTCTGGGCCTTTTCCAGGCCATTTTCAGACCATCTTTTGGCTGTTTTTTGGGCCATTTTTTGACTGTTTTCAGGCCGTTTTTAGGTCAGAAGCAGCCCTGAAAGTGGCCCGAAAAACAGCCTGAAAATGGCCCCAAAACAGCCCCAAAATGGCCAAGAAACAGGCAGGTGTGCACCAACCAGCTGGTCTTTGGGTTTCTGGTGTCTGCCGAATGCACATGCACACACGTTCCAGTTTGGACACTTGGTGCCAAAAAGGTTTGCCATCACTGGTTTAAGATGTGTGGACTTTAACTCCCAGAATGCTGGCTGGGGAATTCTGGGAGTTGAAATCCACACACCTTAAAGTTCTACAGGTTAAGAAACAGTGACGAAGACATTACAGGGATTCCAGAAAAGGTACTTTATTCTAGGGCAGTGTTTCCTCACCTCAGCAACTTCCAAGATTATGGACTACAAATGCCAGGATTCCACAGCCAGTATGACCATTGGTGAGAATTTTGGGATTTGAAGTGCATACACCTAAAGTGGCCACAGTTGGGAATTCTTTTTTTTTTTGAATTTTTTTTTTTAAACACACAAATAAACATACAATACATCTTTTCGGAACAGAGCATTGATCCGGTCATAAATTTGTTCAACTTTTTGTTCATCTTTCACAAAATTTCATATATTCTATTTTTGCCATAACACTTATCACATATCTCAACTATTACCATCTTATAGAAAGCTAACTCATATTAAGTTAATCAAAGCAATTACCCTTCTATTAATCCACCTTAAATCTTAATTCAATTAATACCTCATAATACATTTCACAATTTTTACCCCAAATACTCACTATTAAAAGTACAATTCAAACATGTTTATATTTCTAAGTCTTATTTCCATTTCTAGAACTTCCTTACATTTTATTATTACTTCCTATAATATTCATTAAGTCTTTATTTAATTATTACTTCATCAAATTTAAGTCTTATCTCTAATCTTGAAAATAAACCAATTTAACATCTAAACAAAGTTCTTCATTCAAATAACACAACATAATATAATTCACAATTATTTCCCTAAATTTTGTCTATTTAACAATACAATTTTTATAAAGGTCAATTTAAATGAGTCTTTTTTAGTAAATCATAATCCTATATCATTTCAATTTTCTTTTCCTTTTCTTAAATAAATGTATTATTGAAGATATTCAAATTATTACCATTGTTATAGGTATTGAAACAATTATTATAGCCATCAATTTTCTCAAATAGTACCAGCCAACATCTCAATAAAAATTAATTCATTATATCCATTCATACATTTTCTTTTTACATAATCTAATTTTCATATATTTCAAGTCTAGGTATCTATAGCATATTCGTCTCTCATTTCTATCTTCCTTTTTCTATCCCCTATTTTGCCCACTGTTAATCCCAGTGTAATCATCTTTTTCACTGTTAATCCCAGTGTAATCATCTTTATTTTTTTCACTGTTAATCCCAGTGTAATCTCTTATTCTTCTCTCATTTCTTACTTCCTTTTTCTATCCCCTATTTTACCCACTGTTAATCCCAGTGTAATCATCACAGTTGGGAATTCTTGTTGTAGGTAGGGTTTATTAGGACAATATTGGAAACCTGTCCTAATCCTTCAGTGTCTGCTTATAACAGAGGTCTTCAAACTTGGCAGCTTTAAGACTTGTGGAC
>WNWU01000019.1:2916183-2937422 GCA_012654045.1 Ptyas mucosa | reverse complement strand
CTCCCAGAATTCTCTGGCTGGAGAATTCTGGGAGTTGAAGTCCACAAGTCTTAAAGCTGCCAAGTTTGAAGACCTCTGGTTTATAAGGACAACAACCTCAAGGTGAGTCAGTCCTGAGTCTTTTTCTCACGCTTTCTACTTTGCAGAGCTGAGCTCTCATTTCCCATTTCCTTCTCAAAGCCAGATGTAGGCATGTGGAAATATTTACAAAGACTGGCTATATCTTAGATGTGGCTCTCATTTTAAATGAAGCATTATTTTCAAACTAAGAAAGGAACAAGGATCATTTGCAGAAGCTTTGTGTTTCAGGTGGATGTCTATATTTCTCTATATTTTGAAAGGTGAGGACGAGGTTAGTTGTGGCATTCTAGTTTCTTTTCATTTCTGGGAGAAAGGGAAGGGTGAAGACAATGACAGAGGAAGAATTTCAAAAGCTAGTTGGATTATTATTTTCTATTTTTTTCCTCAGCATAGTATCGATCAAAAATGTATCTCCAGCTGGGTTCCTACCATGAGCTCAACATAATACCTTTATCAAGTGAGACAGATCAGGTTCACACATGAAGGCTCAATTAAATTGATTTGTTGCTAAAAGACTGCGCACAACTCAACTAATGGAGGGCATCTGCTAAAAGTTAGATAAGGGTCATTTGAGGGGGTGGGTTCTACTTACCTTTACTACCAGTTCTCAGCAGGGTCACGTGCACACTCTTCTGTGCATGCGCAGAAGTGTTTTGATGACATCGGGGTCGGTGGGCGGAGCCTCCCACCAGTTTTACTACCGGTTCTGTAGAACCAGTGCGAACCGGAGGCAACCCACCACCGGCGCATGCACAGAAGCATTCTGCTGACATTGGAGTCAGTGGGCGGAGCCTCCCGCCAGTTTTACTACTGGTTCTATAGAACCGGTGCAAACCAGGGGCAACCCACCACTGGTCCTTTGGTATTTAAAGGGGGTTGGACTCAATTTTATTGTGCCTACATAGGGATTCTGGGCTGATCCCCCTTTTCATTCCACCTCCAGGTTCTGCCATGTTTTCTACTCCGTGATCCCAAACACAGTTAGAGATGGGAATGCTACATGCAAATTAATTCTGGGGAGAAGTAGCTAATGAGTGCAATTCCACTTCGTTATCCCTCATGAATTTAGGGGATACGTAAAGATCCAGGTAGTCCTTGATTTACAACAGTTTGTCTAGTGACCGTTCAAAGTTACAACAGCACTGAAAAATGTGACTTATGAACTATTTTTACACTTACGACCTTTGTAGCAAAGGGTGTCAACCTCACGTCATCACGGCGGTGTCACATGATGTATTGGGACTTTCCCCCCCCCCCCTTTGCTAAACCGGGCGTAGCCAGCAGGTGACGCGTCTGGCCCACAGGCTGGGAGTTTGACAGCCCTGCTTAGTAGCAACTTCACGATCAAAATTCAGATACATGGCAACCGACTCCTATTTATGACAGTTGCAGTGTCCTGGGGTCATGTCCCTTTTGTGACCTTCTGACAAGCAAAATCAATGGGGAAGCCAGTTTCACTTAACAACCATGTCATTGATTTAACAACCACAGTGATTCACTTAACAAGCATGGCAAGAAAAGTCGTAAAATGGGGCAAAACTGAACAATATAAATTTGGGGCTCAATTGTGGTCGTAAGCCGAGGACTACCCATAAATGTACTTACTATTCAGGTAGGAAACTGGGAGGTAAATGGTGGCAGACAGGCACAGGTTGAAAACTGTAAAAATGATTGGTATTCTGATAAAGCGGTGTCGGACTCTAATGGTGATGTTTGACTTTCATGATGGAGAAGGTCACCTTGGTACATAAAACTACTCCGTTTTTACATTGGGTGCTTGTCGTCCAAAGCCTCTTGGGAGGACCTGATGCGGTGAATGTAGCATTCAACCTGTCATACCCCGTGTCAGTGCAAACTCACGTCTAATTGACAAACATGAAGAGTTTGTTTTCCAAAACATCGACTTGCTGTGAGGTGACAGGTCAATGGCATCTCTGTTATTTGCGGCCTGTTTGGAGGAATAAGGATTCCACTTGAGTGCTCCATGCCAGCAGAGTTAACCTCCCACAGAAGAATGTCTAGGCCAGTGATGGCTAACCTTTTTCTCGTTGTGTGCCAAAAGGGCCAGCCAGCACCCATAACGCAATGTGGGGGACCCTGCGCATACACATGTGACCCCCTCCTGCTCCCCCTGCCCCCCGCACATGTGCATGTGACCCCCACCCCCATTTTTGGCTTAGCAGGCCTCTGTGCAGCCTCCTAGGCCCAAAAATGGGTCGTGGGGGGGGCACGCCAAACCCCCCCCAGTGCTCCCCCGCCCCCCGCATATGCACGCATGTCTCCCACATGCACCCCACCCTCCGCGCATCCCAAAAATCAGCTGGCTGGCGGGAGGCGTGCATGCGCATGTGCGGTGGATCTGAACTGGGCGACAGCTCGCGTGGCCGCATAGAGGGCTCTGCGTGCCAGCTGTGGCATGCGTGCCACAGGGTCGCCATCATGGGTCAAAGCCAAACAATAACAAATGGAAGGAGTGTGTGTTTTTCACAAGAAATGTTCTGCTGGAGCAATCCAGACATACATTCAGTTCCGTTCTCACATTTATTTACTTCACTTATTTATGTATATTCCACATTTATTACTTTTATAAATAATTCAAGGTGACAAAAACACACAACCTCCTGTTTTCCTCACAACAACAATTCTGTCCCGGGGTCATGTGATCCCCTTTTGCGGCCTTCTGACAAACAAAGTCAATGGAGAAGCCAGATTCACTTAACAACCATGTTACTAACTTAACATCTGCAATGCTTCACTTAACAACCGTGGCAAGAAAGGTGGTAAAATGGAGCAGAACTCACTTAACAAATGTCTCACTTAGCAACAGAAACGTCGGGCTCAATTGTGGTCGCAATTTAAGGACTACCTGTGTATCGCTGCCCTTTGTGGTAGTGAGTTTATGCTGTGTGTGAAGAAACACTTTCCTTAGCTCAGCTTCTCTTTCCACCTTTCAGCTTTATGTAGTGTTTGTTTAAATGTGCAAATATAAATGGAATCAAATGTCATCTTGTTTGGTCCTGCTCAACTATATAAATATTTAAATAGCCCCAGTGGTAAAATCCAATTTTTTTTACTACCGGTTCTGTGGGCGTGGCTTGGTGGACCTGGTGTGGCTTGGTGGGCGCAGTAGGGGAAGGATATTGCAAGATCTCCATTCCCACCCCACTCCAGGGGAAGGATACTGCAAAATCTCCATTCCCACCCCACTCCTGGGGGAAGGATACTGCAAAATCTCCATTCCCACCTCACTCTGGGACCAGCCAGAGGCGGTATTTGCCGGTTCTCCGAACTACTCAAAATTTCCGCTACCGGTTCTCCAGAACCTGTCAGAACCTGCTGGATTTCACCCCTGAATAGCCCTATTTCGTTTCATGGGACTTTTTTCCAAATGTGTATAGATCTAGGATGTGTAGACAGAAATAGAGAAACAGAGTCTCAGAAATATCTGAAAAATATAGCTTGAAGCTTAACACCCCAGAAACCAAGATCATGGTCATCAGCAAACAACTCATTAATTTACCACTGATAAATTCGGAAAGAATACCACTAGAAAAGTTGAAAGGATCACATACCTCATTTATAATTTACATGAAAGCTGGGACATGATCAATGAAGTAAAGGCAAGGATAGAGAAAGCTCGAACAGCATTCTTCAAAATGAAAAAGGACTTCTGCAGTCACGACATAAGCCTAAGACTGAAAACCAGGCTTGTCAGATGTTACATCTTTTCTATCCTGCTCTATGGAGTAGAGCAGTTGAAGAAACTAGAAGTATTTGAAATGTGGATTTACAGACGGCTGTTACGTATAAGCTGGGTTAACAAAATCACAAATAAGGAGGTGATAAGCCACCTGGGAAAGCAAAGGGAAATCATCAACGCCATTAAAAAGTGAAAGGTAGAATATTTTGGACATGTGATGCAACATCCAGAAAAATATGGCATCCTTCACTTAATCCTCCAGGGAAAGATTGAAGGCAAATGAGGTCCAGGCAGAAGAAGAACATCATGGCTTCAAAATCTAAGGGACTAGTTTGGGTAAAACTCTGCAGCACTTTTTCATGTGGATTGCCAGCATGATCGCCAACGTCCGATGATGGATAAAGAAGGAGGAGGAGGAGGAGGAGGAGGAGGAGGAGGAGGAGGAGGAGGAGGTGATCATTGATTGAGCTAGGGTAGTGATGGCTAATCTTTTTGCCGTCGCGTGCCAAAAGTGGGAGGAACGTGGGGGGGGGTTGCGCATGTGTGTGCCCACACCCATAATTCAATGTGCCCTGCCCCCATGCTTGCGCACACAACCCCTCATACTCTCCCCGCTTTTGGCATACGATGGCACAGTGGGCCCAGTAGGCCCATTTTTCACCCTCCCCAGGCTCCAGGGGCTTTCTTGGGGCTGGGGAGGATGAAAACGGTCTTCCCCATGCCCCCGGAGGCCAGAAACAGCCTATTTCCTGACTTATGGTGGGCCCAGAAGGCCTGAAAATCAGCTGGCCAGTGCATGCATGCATGCCGGAGCTGAGCTAGGGCAACACTCATGTGCCCACCGATATGGCTCCGCGTGCCACCTGTGGCACGCGTGCCATAGGTTCGCCATCACGGAGCTAGGGTTTTGTAAGTTATACTTTCACTAAAAAGAATGTTGGGAAAAACATTTCTGGAAGAAAAATGATTTTGCTTCCTGAAAATGGGAGGATGTTCTAATTTTTATCCATTTGCCAACATGGAAGTCAAATGTTAAACAAGATGTTCTGCATTTAATAGTCAGAATCCTTGTCTATGCAACTGAACACAGTTTAGGAATTTTACAGTTGGAAAGAAAGTAATCAACAATTGGGATTTGCAAAATCAATCCAAAATCTATCCTAAAATTAAAAAAAGGGGAGCGAGCATTATTATAGGGTTTCATCTGAATGACTTGAATCATCCTTCTCCCCCCCCCTCCTCCTCCTCCTCGTGTCGAGGGATATAAATTCTGCCTCTTGCTCTTCCTCAACCATTGTAATTGATGTTGCTGTAGTGCGTCTTTTATGTTGTCTCTCCATCTTCTTCTGGGCCTGCCTTGTGTTCTTTGACCTTTTCCTCAATGGTTCTTCTACTTCAACTATTATGGGATGAAATGACCCAATTTGATTGAGTCTGTCTTGTTCTACCGGTATGCCTGGAAGAAAGCATTGTTTGTTTAATGAATGTTGCTAGCATTCACAGTCTAGCTGACTTTCTGTGAGTCAAAATAAAACATCAGTAGAAGATTAGACGGAGGACTGTTACTCTTTGTGGAGCCAGGGTCTTGCTCTCTTAGACATTTTAGTAATTAGCTGCCTCAATATCACAGGACAATCAGAAACGACATCAACAAATAATAAGAACCTGAAATATCAACTAAAATTAAAATAAGATGTCAAGGACCTCATATTACTGAAGTTCAACAACCATATGGAAAGGGTAATGGAAAACTATTGCAGGTTGTCCTCGACTTATGACTGTAATTGAGCCCAGAATTAACGTTGTAAGATGTTACCATCATTAAGCAGGTCACTAAATGACCGGACTTCGTTTTACATTTTTTGTGGTGGTCATTAAGCCAGGAGTGAAATCCACATTTTTTCCCTACCGGTTCTGTGGGCGTGGCTTGGTGGGTGTGGCAGGGGAAGGATATTGCAAAATCTCCATTCCCATCCCACTCCAGGGGAAAGATACTGCAAAATCTCCATTCCTGCCCCACTCTGGGGCCAGCCAGAGGTGGTATTTGCCGGTTCTCCGAACTGCTCAAAATTTCTGCTACTGGTTCTCCAGAACCTGTCAGAACCTGGTCGTAAGTCAAGGAACACACATGTACTATTTACTATTTAATTTTATATCCTGTTTCCCTATCCCACAAAGCATTCAAAACAGCTATACATCTGTGTTTTTCTATATCTGGTGATACTGCAGCTCCAAAAACGGGTACAGAAATGTGTACTTCATCTATAACTCTTTATATTCAGGAAGCATATGGGGAAATTGCTAAAATTGCCAGAAATAAGCACATGCTTTAAGGATTTTTCACACACGTGTACTGTGTAGATTTTCAGTCAGATTTTATTCTTTGCAAACTGAAATAAAATGAACTTAATTTAAGGTTGGAGAATCAGAAAAAATGAACAAAATTGAATTTGACAAATTTGCCCTTATCAGGTCTCAGCCCGTAAAGATTTTACCTACATAATTTATTTATAACTTCCTTTCTTGCCCCGAGAAAGAGAGAGAAAAAAATGCAGCCTAGTATTTTCGGTTATCAAGCCATTTAGATTGCATTTTTTGAAAATGTGGAAAAGAAAAAAGCTTCAGAAATATAGGACAGTAATCCTCTAGCAAATTTAAAGAAAAAGCTGCTTATTTGAAGGTTTGGATGCTTAGTTTAGGATTATTTATTATTTTACAGAGAAAAATCTCTGCATTATAATATATAAAGTAATTATAATATATAATTATAAAATTATATTTATATGAATGTGTATTATACTTTATCTGGATTTTTATAGAAGTTTTAATGCACAAAAGAGCAGTTTGATCTCAAAGAGGGTACAGCATTTTTTGTTGTTGTTAGTTACAAAGTCGTGTCTGACCTATCGCGACTCCATGGACAACATTCCTCCAGGCCTTCCTGTCCTCTACCATCCTCTGGAGTCCATTTAAGCTCATGCCTACTGCTTCAGTGACTCCATCCAGCCACCTCATTCTCTGCCGTCCCCTTCTTCTTTGCCCTCAATCTTTCCCAGCATTAGGCTCTTCTCCAGTGAATCCTTCCTTCACATTAAGTAGCCAAAGTATTTGAGTTTCATCTTCAGGATCTGGTCTTCTAAAGAGCAGTCAGGGTTGATCTCCTCTAGGACTGACTGGTTTGATCGCCTTGCAGTCCAAGGGACTCGCAGGAGTCTTCTCCAGCACCATAGTTCAAAGGCCTCAATTCTTTGGCACTCAGCCTTCCTTATGGTCCAACTTTCACAGCCATACATTGCAACTGGGAATACCATAGCCTGGATTATATTTGTTGGCAGGGTGTACAACATTTAGACATCCAGAAATAGCACTAGCATAAGCACTTAGACTTATAGACCACTTCATAGTGCTTTACAGCCCTCTCTAAGCGGTTTATAGAGTGTACATATTTCCCCCAACAATCTGGGTCCTCATTTTACCAACCTCAAAAGGATGAAAGGCTGAATCAACCTTGAGCTAGTCTGGATCGAACTACTGGCATTGGGCAGAGTCAGCGTGCAATACTGCCTTCTAACCACTGCGCCATTATGGCTCTGGTATACGAAATGGTGCAAAATGGTAAAAAATGCAAGTAGAAAAATAGGGACCACCTTTGGTGGGAAGGTAACAGTGTTCCTTGTGCCTTTGGCATTTAGTCATGCCGGCCACATGACCACGGAGACTTCTTCAGACAGCGCTGGCTCTTTGGCTTTAAAACGGAGATGAGCACTGCCCCCTAGAGTCGGGAATGACTAGCACGTATGTGCAAGAGGAACCTTTACCTTTACCTTAAAATAGACTGAACATCATATTTGCAATTGTGAACTATAAATAGATGTGTGTGTGAGAGAGAGAGTGAGAGAGAGAGATCCTGCTTCATTGTATATCGACTCTCAGTGATTTTCTTCTATCTTACATCTTATTAAAGGTGACAATTTAGTCTATTGAGCAGTGTAATAATTATCATATAGGATAGCTGAGGAGAAAATCTAAACACAAGTCTTTCCTGGGTGACTCCGGGATATTGTCAGAGCCACCACAGATATCTCCATCTCTCAATCCTGCCTACCTTAAAGGACTTTTGTGGTAACAGTAAAAAGATTGCCATATTAAGCTTCTTAGAGAAAATGCAATCAATAAATTCAATGAATAAACTTTTGCAAAGGTCTTTAACAGTGTGGCTAAAGCGTTGGGAGCAAAGGGAGGAGATGAAGCAAAAAATAAAATAAAATAAATGTGCATGGATATTTCCAACCAAAATCTGAGGGCAAGATTTGTTCGGGTTTTTTTCCCAAACATATCATCATCAGTGGTGGGTTTCAACTTTTTTTACTACTGGTTCTGTGGGTTTGGCTTGGTGGGCGTGGCATGGCTTGGTGGGGGTGGCTTGGTGAGGGTGGCAGGGGAGGGATACTGTAAAATCTCCATTCCCTCCCCACTCTAGGGGAAGGTTACTGCAAAATCCCCATTTCCTGCCGATCAGCTGAGAATAGATGGGGGCAGGCCCACTCAGAGGTGGTATTTACCGGTTCTCCGAACTACTCAAAATTTCCGCTACCGGTTCTCCAGAACTGGTCAGAACCTGCTGAATATCATCTCTGATCATCATGGATTATTCTTAGAAATGGGGGAAAAAGAGGAGTATTTGGCAGGCAACTCAACTTGTGCCAATCTGACACTGAAAAGAAATACAACAATCAATTGCTGGAGTATTTAATGATCTGTGTAATTATTGTTACAGTTACAGAATAGAGTTGGAAGGGACCTAGGAGGTCTTCTAGTCCAACCCCCTGTTCAAGCCGGAGACCCTATACAACAGGAGACAGCTAGCTTTCCAGTCTCTTCTTAAAAACTTCCAGTGGTGAAGGAGCCACAACTTCTGAAGTCAAGTTTTCCACTAGTTAATTTTCTCACTGTTAGGAAGTTTCTCTTTAATTCCAGATTGCTTCTCTCCTTGATTAGTTTCCATCCATTGTTTCTTTTCTTGCCTTCTGGTGCTTTGGAAAATAAGTTGACCTCCCCCTCCCCTTCTTTGTGACAGCCCTTCAAATACTGGAACACTGCTGTCATCCCCAATCCTTCTTTTATCCAATTCCTACAACCGTTCTTCATATGTTTTAATCTCCAGGCCCTTAATAATCTTAGTTGCTCTGAAGTAGGTGGGTGAAGGGTTGGGAGGACTTTGCCCAGGGATCCTACTGGTACCAGCTGGGATTTGAACCCAGGTCTCCTGCACCAAAGAGCTTAACTCTAACCACTAACCTATTCGATGGATGAATGGATGTATTGTACTGATTTAGACTTGGACCTGTCACTTTAATTGAATTCAGATTATTAAAAATGTCATCCCCTTTAGGACTTGCCAGTTAAAGGCCAAATTAAGGGAATAGGCAGGAAAATTATTGAATTGCTAGGTGCCTCTGTGCAATTCACAAAAACACCTATCGGGATAATTTTGTTAGTTATCATCATGAACCAGGGCAATTGCTGGATAGACCTTAGTGTTTTCTTTTCTAAATAACAATCGATGTGTAAATCAATTACAACACTGCAGAATGAAAGGAGTAACTGCAAGTCTGAATGTAATTACTGTTATTACTTTACATTTATATGTCCCATTGTAACCACGTGTCCTATTGATATCTGAGCTTGCAGAAAAGACAGAGATTATCTAGAAAATGAGCAAATTCAATTCATCGTGATTGATTAGTCCTCCTCCTCCTTTTCCTTCCTTTCCTTTTCTTCCTCCTTGGTCCAGGTCTAACATCTTAACCATTTATGTTACACTAACACTTTTAAAGAGCTTTTCTGAGATCTAGTAAGGGAATGGCTTCAATTCTCTAAGCAGTTTACAGGGACGCAGTGGCTCAGTGGCTAAGACACTGAGTTTGTCGATCGAAAGGTTGGCAGTTCAGCAGTTTGAATCCCCAGTGCCGCGTAATGGGGTGAGCTCCCATTACTTATCCCAGCTTCTGTCAACCTAGCAGTTTGAAAGCATGTAAAAAATGCAAGTAGAAAAATAGGGACCACCTTTGGTGGAAAGGTAACAGTGTTCCATGCGCCTTTGGCATTTTTAGTCATGCTGGCCACATGACCACAGAGATGTCTTCGGACAGCTGGCTCTTTGGCTTTGAAATGGAGATAAGTACTGCTCCCTAGAGTTCGGAACAACTAGCACATATATGTGAGGGGAACCTTTACCTTTACCTTAAGCAGTTTACAGGGTCAGCAATATTGCCCCCAACAATTTTGGTCCTCATCTTACTTGGAAGGATGGAAGGCTGAGTCAACCTTGAGCCGCTCAGGATCAAACTCTAGTCTGTTGGCAGAGTTTGCCTGCAATACTGTATCCTAACCACTGTGCCACCACACACCACAGCTTATACGTTCTTTCTTTCTCCCTATCATTTGTGTGCTTGTCCAACCAACAGCTTTGATTTAACCCTAAATAAGCATGGCTTAGGCACCAAGGGACAGAGGCCTTCGCAGAGATTTTTCCCCTAGCTAACATGACTTTAACTCTTTGATTGCCACACTCAACTTTAGTTTTCAAAACTTACTGTACCTTAAGAGCCGAGGTGGCGCAGTGGTTAGAGTGCAGTACTGCAGGCTACTTCTGTTCTCTGCCGGCTGCCTGCAGTTTGGCAGTTCGTATCTCATCAGGCGCAAGGTTGACTCAGTCTTCCATCCTTCCGAGATGGGTAAAATGAGGACCCAGATTGTTGGGGGCAAGATGCTGACTCTGTAAACCGCTTAGAGCAGGCTGTAAAGCACTGTGAAGCAGTATATAAGTGCTATCACTGTTGCTATCAATGTCTTTCCAGTTAAGCATTGGAAGGGCTGAGAGGCACCATTGTTGAGCTGTGTTTAGGACATCAGTTGGCCTTCATCTCTGCCAACCAACAGTTTTGAGAAAATAACACCTCAAAAGAAATAATTACAGAGATCGACATTACTATTCACTCTTGCTTCAGAATAAGAAACAAAGTTTGGGTATGGGACATCTTGAATATCTCATTTGATACCCATACATTTCTCTTTGTTAACTCGCAAAGCATCCCTGGCCTGCTCTCAAGTTGCCATAGGCCAGGGAGGATGGGAAACTAGCGAAACTGCACAGCAGCCAGAAACAGATGCATATTCCACCCTTACAGTATCTCCCTCAAGGCTGTATCCCAAGGACACCTACAGTAGTTGAAAGGGAGTGACCTCTACAACCTGCGAAATTCGTTGGCGAATATGATTGATGACACACCCTGGGTGGAGGGGGGAAAGAGGGTCTTAATTGTAGCATAAGTTACGTAAGGTCAGAGCTGGCTTCACTTGGGAACATGCCGACATGAAGCTCCTAATAAATGACTGTATTTCTTTTGAAGCTTGGCTCAAGACTCGCGATTTAATTAGGGCATCCGTCGGAACCCTGACATTCTTCTTTTGGCCACCAGTGGAAGTCCTCCTTTGTTTTTGACCATTTTAAATTCCTTCTCACATCCAAACTATGTTAATCCTTTTAAACAATGGTCTGAAAAACAGACTAGGAGTTGAAAATCAAAATCTAAACCACTTTTCTTCAACAATCAGTAAATTCAATAAATAAATAAATAAATAAATAAATAAATAAATAAAGGTTTTTGCTGTTCTTGGAAGGCCAGATAAAGAGCTTAGAACATGTAGATCAAAGCAACCTACCTACCACTAGACTTTGAGAAGAAACATTGAGCTGTTTTTGTAGCGATATCTTAAACCTGAAGCTTTGCGTCGCTTTAATTCTCCCTCATCCGTTCAAGGAAATATTTCTCTGAGCTTGGGATCATAGACAGTGATGTATTAAATGATCCTTGCAAGAGTAAGGGAAGAAACATGAGAAATGGAATTTCTTGAACCTAAGATTTTTGGCTGTATTCATAACAGAAAAACATAACAGTTCCTCTTATGTTTCTATTGTCACATGAAAACATCAGGATGGAAAATTGACAGAATGGTTATGGGAGAGTCATTTCCATCACTTTACTGGGAGATTTTCTGACTCTTTCCTCTGTGTGTATGTGAGAGAAAGAGAAAGAACGAGAGAGAGAGAGAGAGAGAGAGAGAGAGAGAGAGAGAGAGAGAGAGAGATCCTGCTTCATTCTATATTGACGCTCAGTGATTTCTTTCTTTTATCTTACATCTTATTAAAGATGGCAATTTAGTGTATTGAGCAGCATAATTATTATCATATTGGGTAGCTGGGGAGAAAATCTAAATACAAGTCCTTCCTGAGTGACTCCGGGATATTTTCAGAGACACCACAGATATCTCCATCTCTCAATCCTGCCTACCTTAAAGGACTTTTGTGATAACAGTATAAAGATTGCCATATTAAGCTTCTAAACGTCTAAATGTGTGTGTGTAAGAGAGAGAGAGAGCAAGAAACAGAGATGGGGGGAGAGCGAGAGATTGTCAGAAGGTTGTAAAAGGTGATCACATGACTGATGGGTAGGTGTGGCCATGGTGGGTGTGGCCTAGTCGGCCTCCTGCACCATGGTGGGGTGGTGGTGCATTTTTGCCCTCCCTGGGCTCTGGAGGCTTTCCTTGAGTCTCTGGGAGGTCAAAAACGGCCTTCCCAGGCTCCGGAAGCCCTCTGGAGACCAGAAATAGGCCCGTTTCCGGCCTTCCCAAACTTACGGTAGGCCTGTTTTTTGTCCTCCCTGAGCCTCCGTTTGCAGCCTGCACTTACCTGCATCCAAAATGGGCCGCGTGGGGACTCCTGAGAGGGGTGGGGCAGGTTAGGCGGGGCCAGCCAGGAGTGGGATTTGGCAGTTCTCTGAACTGCACAGAATCTTAGCTAGAGGTTCTCCTGAACCACTGCAAACCGCAGCAGCCCACTCCTGACTCCAGGACACTGCAACCGTCGTAAATATGAATTGTTTGAATTTTGATCACATGACCATGGGGATAATGCAATGGACATAAGTCACTTTTTTCACTTTTTCCAGTGCCTTTGTAACTTCAAATGGTCACTAAATAAACTGTTGTAAGTTGAGGATTACCTATGGGAGACAGAATGCTGAACTAAATGGGGTTTGGGGCCATATCTAGTAGAAATCTTCTTCTATTCGGCTGACAGCAGGAAGCTGAGCCAAGAAGAACCCCCCCGCCCCCCCCGGGGTATCCCTTGAAAAGACAGCAGGTGAAAGAGACTGTTGCTGAACGCTGCCCAATGTTTCAAACTACCTCTAAACAGAAAATCAACACAGCCAGCAAAAGGCCACAATGGAAGCCTTCTCCCTGTGGAACCCATTGTCTCTTTGATTTGTTTCTTTCTGGCACAGAACGAAAAACCACTCAAAACTTCTACTCGGAAATGGAATTGGAGAGGGAAAAAAACTCAGGATAAATTCACGTGATGGACTTAAACTCTTAACTATTTTCTTTATTTCTCGGTGTTCCCCTGGGAACTGAAGTCCTATTAAGAACAGAGACACGGACTGCTAGCAAAAGAGCTGCTTTGAGCTCTCTAGGGTCCACCATCATCAGATTGTGCTGTTGTGCTGAAGAAATAACAGCTGAAGGTGTATAAAACTTCGAAAAAGCTCAATTCACATATGTTTAAAAGAAAAGCACTGAAAAGAGGACTGAAGTTTCTGGCGGCCATCTTTTTAACAGGAAGTGTCTACCTGTAATCCTCTGAAGCAAAAAAACCCCAAAAAACCTGATGGGGCAGGGGAGGAAATTACAAAATGCTATATGTCCCTGTGATAGTTTCTATCATAGTTTTGTGCGGTGATGAAATCTTCCGAAGTCTGCCACTGGTTCACGGCGTGCACATGTGTGGTGCATGACAAACATTGCTGTGTGCATGCATGTGTGGTGCACGCGGAATGCACACTGCATACGCGCATGCATGGTTCAAGCCAAACATGCACTATACACATGCATGCGCGGTGCACACCAAATGTGTGCTACGTGCACATGTGCACCACAGGTGCTACCATGCAGTGCTGAAAAAGGAGGCTTAAGAAGGTAAGTAGAACAGCAGGGGGGAACAGCTGTGCCGCGTGATTTAGATTTGCTAGAAAGCAGGATTTCCTGCTTTCCAGCGAATATAAATCCACGTGGCACAGCTGATAGTCAGAAATACCGGTTCGGATGAACCGCTAGCATTTTTTTACTACCGGTTCCCCGAACTGGTAGCTTTTATTACTACTGATTTGCCCAAACCGGTCCGAACTGGTAGCATTTCACCCCTGGTTTTATGGTAGCTTAGCCTCTTGGTAAAGGTAACAAGTTCAGCACCTTTAACTGCTGAACATCATGGCTCAGTGGTTAAAGATGTTGACTTGTTAACGGGAAAGCTGACAGAATAGAATAGATAGAATAGGATTTTTTATTGGCCGAATGTGATTGGACACA
Source organism: Ptyas mucosa (assembly GCA_012654045.1). NCBI lineage: Eukaryota > Metazoa > Chordata > Lepidosauria > Squamata > Colubridae > Ptyas > Ptyas mucosa. The sequence goes on along the minus strand of WNWU01000019.1, from coordinate 2,923,213 downwards.
CAAGAAATTTGTCTTGATGCATATGCTCTCGGTGTACATAAAAGAAAAGATACGTTCATCAAGAATCATAAGGTACAACACTTAATGATAGTCATAGGGTACAAATAAGCAATCAGGAAACACTATCAATATCAATCGTAAGTTACAGTCATACAGTCATAAGTGGAAGGAGATGGGTGATAGCCTCTGTTCAAGACCCGAGCACTGCATGACGGGATGAACTCCTGTTACTCGTCCCAGCTCTTGCCCAATTCAAAAGCATGCAAATGTGAGTAGATAAATAGGTACCACTTCAATGGGAAGGTAACAGTATTCCATGTGTACCTGGGCGTATAGTCATGCTGGACACATAATCATGGAAATGTCTTCGGACAATGCTGGCTTCCTTGGCTAAGAAATAGAGATAAACACCATCCCCTAGAGTCAGACACGACTGGACCGTGGAAAACTTTACCTTGTATAGCAATAGCCCTTAGACTTACATACCACTTCACAGTGCTTTACAGCCTTCTCTTAAGCGGTTTACAGAGTCAACATATTGCCCCCAACAATCTGGCTCCTCATTTTACCAACGTCAGAAGGATGGAAGACTGAGTCAACCTTGAGCCGGTGAGGATTGAATCTCTGGCAGTCAGCAGAATTAGCCTGCATTCTAACCACTGCTCCACCATGGCTCTTAATTTAATTTTACCCATCCCCTAATTTTAAGAGATTAAGGGGAAGCCGGAAAAGGAATGGAAATGTGTAAACAATCAAGAAATAGTAAGCAACTCTATTGGTGGGCTGATCTTATAAATAGCATCCTAGTCCAGGATGTCCAAGAAATCTAGGAAGAAGCATTTCAAAGCCTTCACCTCAACAAATTTGCAATAAACAAAGGTGGAAAACTCCTCCCAGGATGCTACACTTAGCTCCAGACTAGTATAAAATATGGCTTGGTGAAACCTGTCTAGTTTTTCTTTCCTCGATCCCGCCCAGCTTGATCTTGACCAGGGGTGGGCTCCTGGGGATTCGGCAGGGTTCGGCAGGGTTCAGGCGATCCTCTAGCCAAGGATCGCCAGGGTTCAGTGAATTCCCAAATGCTGCCCCTGGCTGCCCACGTCCACCCCACCCTGCCCCTCCCACCCTGTCCCTCCCATCCCTCCCAGGAGTCTCCATGTGGCCCATTCATCATTCCAGATAAGTGCAGAAGCTGCGCAAAGGTTCTGGGAGGGCAAAAACAGGCCTCCAGAGGGCTTCTGGACCCTGGAGGAAGCAGTTTCACCCTCCCACAGGCTTGAGGAAAGCCTCTGGAGCATGGGGAGGGCAAAAAATGCCCCCCCCCCCCACTGTCATGCAGGCAGCCAACTGGGCCATGGCCACCATGGCCACACCCAGCTAGCAACGGGGCAGTGAACCCACTGCTAAAGGATCTGAAGCCCACCCCTGGACTTGACAATTGTACTGTTCAAAGATTACAGATCCACAGTTCAGGTCATCATATGTGGAGAGTCCCTGAAAGTATGTGATGGCCACATACAGAACTTACAATAGCTCTCCTAGTGAGTTTCTCTGTAGAATGTGACCCTGAATTTCAAAGGAACACTGAAGACAAAGTCTCAGGTATCCAAAGTTTAGCCAGGCCTGCAGTGGTGTCATTAGCGTTACAATTTTACGCAAGATTAGGTGTGTAATTGCAGGTTAAATGGGAAAGGGTTGCCATGCCTCGGTACTGCTAATGAAGCAGGCAAGGTTAATGATAGCACAGATGGGAAGCTCAAAGGCACTAGTAGTAAGAGCCGTTGGGAAGTCTTCCCAGCTAAGGGACCCTCCTTGTATCGTGGTATTCCACTGAATCACAGCATACACATGCCACATATACACCCAGAATTATAGAGTTGGAAAGGTTATTGTGTCCAACTCACTGCTTAATGTAAAAAAATCCAAAGCAAGCTTCCTTGATGCATGGCTGTCCTGCCTCTTGTTTGACCAATCTACAGTTAGTCCTCTGTTTATGGTTGAAGTTACAACAGATTGCCCCAGAGCTACGTACGACCTAGATTTGAAGTTCCAACAGCCATCTACTCACCACGCCCATAGTCACATTTTGGGCACTCGGCAACCAGCCTGCATTTACAGCCATTTTGCAACATCCTGCAGTCGCACAACCATGATTTATTATGGGTTTACTTTGCCAGAAACTAGCATTAATTCCTGGTTTATGGCAAATAAGTGTTCACTGCAGACAATGGATGTGCTGTTCTACTCATACACATGCACACATACACGTGTGTTTGTAGTCTTTATTAAGGCTTCCAAGCCTGAATTAGTATTCCCTAGCAATTCCCTTTGCCAGCGTCAGCCCACTCCCAATGAGTTCAACAAGCTACTCAAAAGAAGCCGGCATTAGCCCACAGTGCAAAGACAAGGCAAGTCCACTAGTCAAAGGCAAGTCCCCAAGGCAAAGTCCAGAGTTGAAGAGGCACAACCCAAACTTCAAGGCAAGAATCATGATGGCTGAAGACCTCACACCAAGGGAACAGACACATTGTTCCCAGCATCCTTTCACTCCCCTTGCTGAGCTAAATAATTGCTTCCTGGTGCAGCCCATCAAGAGGGGTGAAAATGCCTCCTCAGAAATAGCCTGGCTACCTCCTCCTCTCAGCCCTTCGTGCTCTCGGATCAGGAGGAGGAGGCGGTTCTTTTTCATCTCCACTGACCAGCTGTAGCTCTCTGCCCACTTCATCCAAAGTCTCTGAGCTTTCCAGCTGCAGCTGTGCCTTTCCTGTCTCTAGCTCAGCCAGCTGCTTCTCCGGTCGCTCTCCTATGCTCGCTCCCTCCATTCCTGCCTCATTGCCCTTGACTGTCTCCCCACCTGACATGCCCAGGGCTGCCTCATCCTCCTCTGAACCAGTGGTGGGATTCAAATAATTTAACAACCGGTTCTCTGCCCTAATGATTTCTTCCAACACCCAGTTCACCAAACTGCTCAGAAAGTTAACAACCGGTTCTCCCGAAATGGTGCGAACAGGCTGAATCCCATCACTGCTCTGAACTAACATCTGGGGATGTCATCACAATAGAGTTGCTTACTGACCATCATGTTCACCTCATGACCACTGCAAAATAAGGTTATAAAATTGGGTGCAGTCATGTGGTGACCCACTTAATGACTGTCATGGCTTATATAATCCCAGGCTCAGTTACAGTCATAAGTCGATGACTGATACTGTAGTTAAGAGGAATCCACAATCTTCATATGAACTGGTTCTCACTATTTAGGGGAGAGAGAGAGAGGGAGGGGGGGAGAGAGAGAGAGAGAGAGAGAGAGAGAGAGAGAGAGAGAGAGAGGGAGGGAGAGAGAGAAATGATAAATTGAATTCTTTATTGGCCAAGTGTGATTGGAATTGGACACAAGGAATTTGTCTTTGGTGCATATGCTCTCAGTGTACATAAAAAGAAAAGATACGTTCATCGAGAATCATAGGTACAACACTTAATGATAGTCATAGGGTAGAAATAAGCAATCAAATCATACTAGGAAACAATATAAATTGTAAGGATACAACAACAAGTTACAGTCATGCAGTCATAATTGGGAGGAGATGGGTGATAGGAACAATGAGAAGATTAATAGTAATAGTAATGTAGACTTAGTGAATAGTTTGATAGTGTTGAGGGAATTATTTGTTTAGCAGAGTGATGGCATGGGAGAAAAAAGTGTCCTTGTGTCTAATTGTTCTGGTGTGCAGTGCTCTATAGCGTCGTTTTGAGGGTAGGAGTTGAAACAATTTATGTCCAGGATGTGAGGAGTCTGTAAATATTTTCACAGCCCTCTTTTTGACTCGTGCAGTCTACAGGTCCTCAATGGAAGGCAAGTTGGTAGCCATTGTTTTTTCTGCAGTTCTAATTATCCTCTGAAGTCTGTGGCTATCTTGATGGGTTGCAGAGCCAAACCAGACAGTTATAGAGGTGCAGATGACAGACTTAATAATTCCTCTGTAAATAGAATAGAATAACAGAGTTGGAAGGGACCTTGGAGATCTTCTAGTCCAACCCTCTGCTCGGGCAGAAAAACTTATACCATTTCAAGAAATGGTTGCCCAATCTCTTCTTAAAAACTTCCAGTGTTGGAGAAATCATAACATCTGGAGGCAAGTTGTTCCACTGGTTAATTGCTCTAGCTGTCAGGAAATTTCTTCTTACTTCTAGGTTGCTTCTCTCCTTGATTAGTTTTCATCCGTTGCTTCTTGTCCTGCCTTCAGGTGCTTTGGAGAATAGTTTGCCTCCCTCTTCTTTGTGGCAACACTGCTTATCACCCCTAGTCCTTCTTTTCATTAAACTAGACATACCCAATTCCTGCAACCATTCTTTTAGCCTCCAGTCCCCTAATCATCTTTGTTGCTCTTCTCTGCACCCTTTCTAGAGTCTCAACCAGTGGTGAAATCCAATTTTTTTTACTACCAGTTCTGTGGGCGTGGCTTGGTGGCCGTGGTGTGGCTTGGTGAGTGTGGCTTGGTGGCCGTGGCAGGGGAAGGATACTGCAAAATCTCCATTCCCACCACACTTCAATGGAAGGATACTGCAAAACCCACATTCCCTCCCCACTCCTGGGGGATGGATATTGCAAAATCTCCATTCCCACCCCACTCTGGGACCAGCCAGAGGTAATATTTGCCGGTTCTCCGAACTACTCAAAATTTCCGCTACCGGTTTTCCAGAACCTGTCAGAACCTGTTGGATTTCACCCCTGGTCTCAACAGCTTTTTTACATCGTGGTGAAGTTTCATTTGAAGTTTTATTTCCCCTAACATTCGGCTGCAGTCCAGCCTTCTTTTAACTTAAATCCATCGTTTAGTGCCCTTTACCCTGGATTAGTAGAGAACAGTTCTGTGTGACATCTTTTCAGGTGCTTGTAGAGAGTGCTAAGTTTGGTCCTGGCTTTCCCAAGACTAAATTTTGCCCCTTCTTTCTTTGTAGGATATATTTTCTAGCCCCATGTTCATCAGCATCGCTTGTCTCGGAACCCATCTAGTTTCTCTGAATCTTTCTTACCGTAATTGCCCAGAAAGTTCTCCCAGCCCCTTGAATTTAGGGAAGCAGTCAAAAGCAGTTTCCACCCCACCTAGACAGGCTCTTCTCCTTGGAAGAGTCAGATTAAATAAAAGCCTGCGATTTGAAGAAATAGATTTCTGTCAGGCAGCACACTGTATAATTCTCTGCCTTGTGCCGTCTTCAAAGGATTCTTTCATAATGGCACAGAACTGAAGAGGTTTTTCTAATGTGTCCTGTAAGTCTTTTGAAGGAGCAAGTCTAAATCACTGTTGGCTGCTAGCTATTAGCCATATCCTAGTTGTTTGGATAGAAAGTGGGGAGAAACTGGCCTCTTATTCAGAGCTAAAAATGAACAAATTTGTGTGGATAATGGATTCAAGTAGGTTTCAGGCCAACTTAGAGCACAGAGAATAGCAATAGCACTTAGAACTTACATACTGCTTCATAGAGCTTTACAGCCCTCTCTAAGCAGTTTTACAGAGTCCGACTATTGCCCTCAACAATCTGGATCCTCTTTTTATCCACCTCGGAAGGTTGGAAGGCTGAGTCAACCTTGAACTCAGGATCGAATGCCTGGCAGTGGGCAGTCAGTCTGCAATACTGCATTCTAATCACTGCGCTACCAGAGCTGTTCCACTTGTGGGTGACCTTGGGTGGTGTTGGAACATCAGTGGTATAGTTATTCTTGATATTTCAGTGCTCTTTGGTACTTTCCATCCTGGTATTATTCTGGGCTGGTTTAGGAAGTTGTGAGTGGAGGGCACAGTTTTTCACTGATTCTCCTCTGTCTTATAAGGCCAATTCCAGACAATTGTTCGGGACAACTTTTTTATTTCATCAAGCGGGCCTGGCATAGTATCTCCCCTTTTTATAAGAAAATTTTAAATTGTATAATCCAAATTTTTAGATCTGGGATGTATATATTTTTTTTAAAAAATGGGTTTGAATTGTTGGGCAATTGTTTAATTTGGTTTTAATTCGGTTTTAAATTTTGTATTTATGTTTTTTAGCTCTGCCTGTTCACCGCCCTGAGTCCCCTCGGGGAGAAGGGCGGTATATAAATCAAATAAACATAAACATAAACATAAACAAACAAGGAAGTCTAGCCCTGGGCTTCTCTTTTGCCATGTGCCTCAGGCCTCAATTCTTTGCTCTGTCTTCCTTAGCATCAACATGAAGCCACCGGCTGAGGCAGGGGTGAAATGCTCCCGGTTCGGACCGGCTCGGGCAAGTAGGTAGCGATGGCGGCGAGCAGTTCGGAGAACCAGTAGCAAAAATCCCTGCCCCCGCCCCCCATGCCCAGCTGAGCCGCGTGATCATCAGAGCCTTTTTTTCTTTTAAAAAAGAAAAAGCTCTGACGATCCAAGCTCTGATGATCCCAGCTGAGTTGCCTGGATTTTTTTTTTCTTTTAAATGGCTCTAACGATCCAAGCTCTGAGGATCCCAGCTGAGTTGCCTGCCAATCAGGCAACTCAGCTGGGATCATCAGAGCCTTTTGAAAGCATTTTTTACATGCTTTTACATGTAAAAAATGGTTTTAAAAGTAAAAAAAAAAAGTAGCCATGCCCACCCGGTCACCTTACCCCACCACCACCAAGCCATGCCCACAGAACTGGTAGTAACAAATTTTAGATTTCACCCCTGGGCTGAGGTCATTTGTTAGAACAGAATTAAATATCACTATGTTAATGGTAGTGGGACGCGGTGGCTCAGTGACTAAGATGCTGAGCTTGTCGATCGAAAGGTTGGCAGTTCAGTGGTTTGAATCCCTAGTGCCATAGTATTTCTTTCCAGAGAGTAAATCATCTGTATACCAAGTTTGGTTGAAATTGCTCGAGGCGTTCCAGAGTTATGTTGGAACATACACACACAATGCCATTTATATATACATATACATATACATATACATATACATATACATATACATATACATATACATATACGCATACGCATACACATACACATACACATACACATACACATACACATACACATA
>WNWU01000019.1:2904930-2916173 GCA_012654045.1 Ptyas mucosa | reverse complement strand
CATTTGAAAACGGAGCTCGGGAGCCCATTTTAGCTGGCAGAGTCCTCAGGCCGCCACAGGCGCCCCTGACATAAATGACCATGCTGGCCATGCCCACTTTGGCCCTGCCAACCCCAACCCTCCAAGATCAAACATAAATCCTGATGCGGCCCTCAATGAAATGGAGTTTGACACCCCTTTTCTAAATGCTACAAAGGGCCTAGGAGAGCAAGTCACACTTAAAGGAAGCCACTCTTGGACACACACACACACCCTGTTTTTTTGTTATTGTTCATTAGCCACAGAACACCATCAGATAATTTTTATACCCACGAGGATATTTCCACACAAGGCCACAAGTGCTTTGGATTTTCTACTTCGTCTTTTTTTTTTTCCTCCCCCAATCCAAAATCTGATCTGGATGTACGGTTGGAATCATATTTTATCATATGGGACTCACTTTTGGCATTCTTCTTGCCACATTTATCTATGCTCTTTTCCAAACATAAAACGGAAGCAGTTCCTTCTTCCTTGTCCTACCATCAATTGAGTTCCCACACATAGCAGAAAATTCAAAATGCGAGACAACCGAAATGGTGCAATAACTAGAAAAATTCTGAGCTTTTAAACCCCCAAAAATCAATAATGCCTTCATCTGAAAAGACAGATACCTCAGGCTGAGTGAGCCTTAACAGCCACAGAGGTAATAATCTTGCTTAATTTTATCCAATCGTTTCTCTTTACTGCAATTTGCTATTGCGTAGCAGAAGAGAAACGGGAGGGGTTGCATTGTTTACATAACTACTGAGTAAAATACCAACCTATTGGGTTCTCAGAACAGGTCATTTTTCACTCTGTGGGTTTACCAGAGTTTAAGCAGCTTTCTATTCCTGCTGGAATTGTTTCAATAAGCTACTGAGAACTTACGTGATCCTTCACAGTGGACTCTCGTGGTTCAACCTGTAGAGGAGTCTTAGGAAGATAGATGTATAGTAATGCCCTTTTGTAAGTATGTACATAACTACCTGAGAGGAAGGAATTCACTGCTCTCTGATGTACCAATCGCTAACTAGCTGGATGCCTTAGAAAAGGACAAGAGAACAATATTCATGAAAACTAATGGTCTTTCTGAGATAACCTATCAACAGGTTTCTTGGTAGATACTTTCTATTAAGTATAAACAGTGGTGGGTTTCAAAAAAATTTTACTACCGGTTCTGTGGGCGTGGCTTGGTGGGCGTGGCAGGGGAAGGATACTGTAAAGTCTCCATTCCCTCTCTAATCCAGGGGAAGGTTACTGCAAAATCCCCATTTCCTCCCGATCAGCTGGGACTTGGGAGGCAGAGAATAGATGAGGGCGGGGCCAGTCAGAATTTTTACTACCAGTTGTCCGAACTACTCAAAATGTCTGCTACCAATTCTCCAGAACTGGTCAGAACCTGCTGAAACCCACCTCTGAGTATAAACTTTCTATTAAGTTTGGCTTTCTAAAACCAAATTAAGCATCCACAGAAACCAGGTAGCCTCTTAACATGCAGCGCAGGACATCAGTCACCTTACTGCCTGGTGCTCCTACAATGTATTTGTTTGGTTTAATCTTTTATTTGTTACCTCTCCGCTGTCCATTTCATGCCTCATAGCCTCCTGTGGAAATGACATGGCCGTCCTTTTCAATTAGCCATCTTATTTCTCAATCGTCCATGTGAATCACATTTGTGTTCTGGTGCGATATTATTGACTGATTGTGCCATGCCCGTTTTATGTCTGCAGAGCGACACAAGTTATGTTGCGTGATGGGCTAATGTTCCAGAACAGCATGACAATTGCTGCCGTTCCCTGCCTGCTTTTCATTCGGTAACAACGCATCTACCGATAGCAAGCCATTACAGTTAAATACGTTTTGATAAATAGCCAGAGTCGTGGGACACTTACTTATTTTGTTCACATCTCTTTTTCTAAGGGAACGAATGTGATCTCATACATTCTCCTGTAAACTGGGGGAGGAAATGATGCTATTGTTGTTGTTGTGCTATGGTTTTTGGGAGGGGGGAAACAAAAGGATGAGATAGATCGATTATGAATTTCATTTCAAGCTGGGGGAAAGGTTAGCGAGTTTTTTGGGAGTCGGTTCATTTATTGCATGCCTTCCAGAGTAAGTCCTTAGCAGCGAACTGGAATAATGCATGTGGATTCTCCTGCAAGTAATGGAAGAAGCAGTGTAGTGAAAAATTATGAAAACAGGAATAAAATAACAATAATACATATCAAGCTGGGATCAGAAAAAAGCTGCCAGTAGCAGTATACTAACTTGAAAATGAATCAAACCAAACTATTTATTTTCAAGTGAGGATGTTCAAACTGAGGGCTGGTAGGACTGCAGTCCGACGCATGTCTAAATATATGCAGGCTTGTTTTTCCTGAATAAATTGAATCGGGCTCTATAGCCACCCAAAGACACGAGCAAAATATTTGCTCTCCTGTTTTCAAACAAGATACGCAAGTACACATCTGTGGCTTTCTTATGGGAAGCACAACTGTGTAGTGCAATGTTTCTCAACTTGAAGATATATGTAGCCGTGATGGCGAACCTATGGCGTACGTGGCACGCAGAGCTCTCTCCGTGGGCACATGTGCTGTCGCCAGCTGCCCTTCCAGTCTCTGGCGTGCACATGCGCTTTGGCCAGCTGGTCTTCACACACACCTGAGCACCAGAAACCCAAACACCAGCTGGCCGCAGGGGTGAAATCCAGCAGGTTCTAACAGGTTCTGGAGAACCGGTAGCGGAAATTTTGAGTAGTTCGGGAAACCAGCAAATACCACCTCTGGCTAGCCCCAGAATGGGGTGAGAATGGGGATTTTGCACTATCCTTCCCCCAGGAGAGGGGTGGGAATGGAGATTTTGCAGTATCCTTCCCCTAGAGTGGGGTGGGAACGGAGATTTTGTAGTATCTTTTCCCCAGGAGGGGTGGGAATGGAGATTTTGCAGTGTCCTTCCACCAGGAGGGGAGGGAATGGATTATAGTATCCTTCCCCCAGGAGTGGGGTGGGAATGAAGATTCTGCAGTATCCTTTCCCTGGAGTAGGGTGGAAATGGAGATTTTGCAATATCCTTCCCCTAAAGTGGGGTGGGAATGGAGATTTTGCACTATCCTTTCTCCAGGAGGGGAGGGAATGGAGATTTTGCACTGTCCTTTCTCCCAGGAGTGGGGTGGGAATGGAGATTTTGCACTATCCTTCCCCTAGAGTGGGGTGGGAATGGAGATTTTGTAGTATCCTTTCCCCAGGTGGGGAGGGAATGGAGATTTTGTAGCATCCTTCTCCTGGAGTGGGGTGGGAATGGAGGTTTTACAATATCCTTCCCCTGCCACGCCCAGCAAGCCACGCCCACAGAACCGGCAGGGAAAAATTTTGGATTTCACCACTGGCTGGCCGGCGAGCATGCACGCACCGGAAAGCAGAAGAGCAGCTGGTCTTTGGGTTTCTGGTGCTCCGGTGTGCATGCGCCTGCACATCTGCATTCCAGTTTGGGCACTCGGAGCCGAAAAGGTTTGCCATCACTGATATATAGACTTCAAATCCCAGAATTCTGGGTTGGCTGAGAAATTCTGGGAGTTGAAGTCCATACATCTTCAATTTGCTAAGGTTAAGAAACACCGGTGCAGAGATTGCTTTGAAAGATGGCCAGAGTATTTTGAGCATGAAGCAGATCTTCAGAAGAAGCACCTTTGCATTATGACGGAGTTACACCTTCAGAACCAAATGTCCCAAAGTCCATCTGCGTATCACCCTCCCTTTCTCTCCCTGATATATTAGTCAGCATTCCACGTCTACCCATAATATCACGCATTTACCCCTTTCTCCGATTATCTACTCCACTGCATTTTGCTGGCTATCATCAGTGAGGGAAAAATAAATCAGAGCTCATTCCACGCACCCAGTAAGTTCCAAATTATGGAGAAGAAGAAAAGAAAAGCAGAGATACAAACAAATAGAATAGAATAACCGAGTGGGAAGGGACCTTGGAGGTCTTCTAGTCCAACCCCCTGCTTAGGCAGGAAACCCTACACCACTGCAGACATATGAAGTTGTCCTCAGCCCTGCAAGCCCACAAGGTACTCCAGACAAGAAGCATAGCCAGGAATACTAACTCTATCTTTATTGTGGGGTTATACAGGTAGTCCTCGACTTACGACCACAACTGAGCCCACCATTTATGTTGCTAAGTGAGACATTTGTTAAGTGAGTTTTGCCCTATTTTGTGACCTTTCTCGCCTATAGTTGTTAAGTCAATCCAGGGGTGAAATCCAGCAGGTTCTGACAGGTTCTGGAGAACCGGTAGCAGAAATTTTGAGGAGTTCGAAGAACCGCCAAATACCACCTCTGGCTGGCCCCAGAGTGGGGAGGGAATGGGGATTTTGCAGTATCCTTCCCCTGGAGTGGGGTGGGAATGGAGATTTTGCAGTATCCCTTCCACTCAGTTCCTTTCCTAATACATGCAAATGTATGATTTTAAAAAAGAAAACCAGGAATCTGTCCTGCTGAAAAGCAAAGCAAGATCATTTGGCATTCTTGTTATTTGCAGCACATTCTGGAACAGCCCTTCTGGTACATTGGTGTTTGATGACTGGCCAGGCTCACCATGGGAACCATTTTGTAAATAAACAACTGTCCTAACTTATCAACATTCCAAATGTATCCCCAATGCCTCCCAAATTGCTAATCCCTGCAATATGTGGTGATGGGAAAATATAAAACTCACCAGAGTATATGGAGCAGAAAATATATGTCTGCTCATGTCCTACTCTTAAATACCATAAAAATATTTGATTTGAATGTGGGATTTCTCAGACATAGAAACTGTAGGAACTCAGACTGTAACTCATTTGAGAGAGGGGGGGGATAGATACCTGCAGAAGGGAATATATCAGGGGTGAAATCAGGGGTGAAATGCTCCCGGTTCGGACCGAATCGCCTGATCCAGTAGCGATGGCAGCGGGTGGTTCGGAGAACTGGTAGCAAAAATCCCTGCCCCCCCCCCCCGCTCAGCTGAGTCGCATGGCTTTTTTTTTTAACTTTTAAAAGCATTTTTTCTACAATCTCTTCCAACGAAAAAATGCTTTTAAAAGTTTTTTAAAAAGCCTCTGACGATCGCGCGGCTCAGTTGGGATCCTTAGAGGCTTTTTAAAGCATTTTTTTCTGCAACCTCTTGGCCGAAGAGGTGGTAAAAAAAAATGCTTTGAAAAGTCTCTGACGATCCCAGCTGAGTTGCCAGATCGGCAGAGAGGCATTTTTTTAAAAAAACTCTCTGACGATCCCAGCTGAGTTGCCTAATCGGCAGAGAGGCTTTTCAAAGCATTTTTTAAGAAGCCTCTCTGACAATCCCAGCTGAGTTGCCTGATCGGCAGAGGCTTTTCAAAGCATTAGAAAAAAATGTTTTGAAAAGTTTTTTTTAAAAAAAGTTGGCCACGCCCACCCAGTCACATTACCCACCACCACCAAGCCACGCCCACAGAACCGGTAGTAACACGTTTTACATTTCTCCGAACTGCTCAAAATTTCCGCTACCGGTTCTCCAGAACCTGTCAGAACCTGCTGGATTTCACCCCTGGAATAAATCTGTAGCTCAGGGTTGAACTGTGGAGTCCTTGCTGCTCTCTGAGCTTGGTTGTTTGCTTACAGATGTTTTATTACCCAATTAGATAACATCATCCATGCAAATGAGTGTGTGGATTGCTTCCTATTTATATATATATATAATAGCTTGCCTTGCCAGTTTTGGTAGGGTTGTGGTTTTCTCTCTGAAGGTTCCTTGGATAGAGTGTTGTTTATGTGCCTTATTTTTTGTCTGGTGCTATTTATCTGAATGTTGGCTGCTGGTGGGGAAGATGTCTTCTAGTTTTTTATTTCCTTCTTAGGTTTTATGCATATTGTCTCTTTTGAATGGTGTATAAATGTGTCTCTTGATGACTGATTGGTCTGAACACTTTAGAACACTCCAATTAAGGTAATACCAAGTTAAAACTGGTATTACCGAAACTGGCAGGGCAGCTACTATATATAAACAGGCAGCAAATCCTACACTCACTCACGTTGATGATGTTACCTAGTTGGGTAATGAAATGTCCTCAAGTAAACAACCAAGATCAGAAAGCATTACGTTACGCCCATGTAACACCTCTCCTGCGCGAGCTGCACTGGCTCCCAGTGGTCTTCCGGGTGCGATTCAAGGTGTTAGTCATCACCTTTAAAGCGCTCCATGGCTTAGGACCTGGGTACCTACGAGACCGTCTTTTGCCACCAATAGCCTCCCACCAACCAGTTCGTTCTCACAGGGAGGGACTACTCAGGGTACCATCAATCAAATCATGCCGACTGGCGACTCCCAGGGGGAGGGCCTTCTCTGTGAGGGCTCCAACCCTTTGGAATGAATTGCCCCCAGAGATACGGAATATCCCTGATCTCCGTGCTTTCCGCCGTGCCCTCAAGACCCTGATGTTCCAACAGGCGGGGCTAAACATGAACATGTGAATGATCTTTTAAAATGTACACTGCCTTGAGTCCTACGGGAGAAAGGCGGTATATAAATATAATAAATACATAATAAAAATCAGAAAGCATCAAGAATTCCATAAATAGAATGGATAATAGCTAGACCAGAGTTTCTCAACCTTGGTAGCTTGAAGATGGGTGGACTTCAACTCCCAGAATCCCCCAGCCAGCTTCCAAGGTTGAGAAACACTGAGCTAGATCAGCATTTTTAGGTTAACAAAAACCCAGAACAGCATGAAGTAAGCTAGAAATAAGTTGGCGCCAATGATGTTGATCAGCTGATCGCATTATGGATGGCCATCCATGCGAGGAAATGTCTCTGAAAATGAGAACAAAAAAAGACATTTGTGCTAAATTAAAGCAGATGGAAAGACTACAAAATACTATACACTATGCAAAATGGTATCATAAATATCAGAATACTATAAAATATAAAGATAGAGCTTGATTCATGGTCATAATGGACCCTGCCTATTACAGTCACAAGTCATGACAGTCATTAAGTGAGGAGACCTTCCTTAACAGTGGTGGGTTTCAAAAAATTTTGCTACCGGTTCTGTGGGTGTGGCTTGTTGGGTGTAGCATGGCTTGGTGGGTGTGGCTTGGTGGATGTGGCAGGGGAAAGATACTGTAAAACCTCCATTCCCACCCCACTCCAGGGGAACGATACTGTAAAATCACCATTCCCTCCCCAATCCAGGGGAAGGTTATTGCAAAATCCCCATTTCTTCCCGATCAGCTGGGACTCAGCAAACAGAGAATAGATGGGGGCAGGGCCAGTCAGAGGTGGTATTTACCAGTTTGCCAAACTATTCAAAATTTCCGCTACCAGTTCTCCAGAACTGGTCAGAACCTGCTGAAACCCACCTCTCTTCCTTAACAATCTCCACCTCTGCTGCCTCTGATGCAGTTGTTAAAAACCACATGGGTCATTAAACAGAGGCTGAGGTACCTTAGGATTAGGAGAGGCCCTGCGCGACCTAGCACAGGTCCAAGGGCCTCCCAAGGTCTTCCCTACTCCCTAAGAAGCCCATGCTCCACTTCCCATCCTCGGACTCCTTACAGGCTCTTGGGTTGCTTCCTAGACCTAAGTACCCCATACCTTCCTCCTTAACCCCCATCAGCATCTCAACCGGTCGTAAGTCAAGGACTACCTGTAAAACAGTAATCATTTTAGAACTCAAATGTAGATTTTTAGAAATTGGTAGGACTATAATAGATCTTACTTTTCACAGGAAAGATTAGAATTAACCTATATGCCTATTGTCCTATCTGGGTCAGTTAAGTATCCAGAGCAGGGGTCTCCAACCTTGGCCACTTTAAGACTTGTGGGCTTCAACTCCCAGAATTCTCTGGGCATTGAAGCCCACAAGTCTTAAAGTGGCCAAGGTTGGAGACCCCTGGTCCAGAGTATCATGAAGACCAAGCCCTAAGAACTCTAAATTGATGAGGAAAGTCAGAAGTCTAAATTTCCACCAGGAAATAAAGCAGGGAAGAACAAATCTTTGATTATTCTCTCTTCAGTCACATCACATCACACATTTTTCTGGGGATTCCAAAGAATTCCTCTGGTGTGAATGATCTAAGATTTGTTGTCAAAGATTCATTTCATCTTTTGCAAAGCACCTTCCCGGAAATTGAAAAACAGAGGCAAGAGTGGGGGAAAAGGGGAGCTTTGAAAACCATTCCACCAGTGAAAGCCTTTTGTGAGTTTCGGATGCCGGTGATTTTTTCTTTCCCCTACCAGGTCCAAGCAAAATGTTTAGAAAACATCGAATGCGGTAATCTTAAAGCTGTGATCTCCCCTGAGGCAGGCCCTGGAAACGGAGCAAAACAGTCCTTTTAGAGGGTTTATTGATTAAAGTGTGAACTCCACATAAGAATGTATTGTTTTCAACCTCAGAAATATTTACCAAAAAATCAGGGATCATGATCTACTGGACAAAAGGAAAACAGTCACCGCTCTCAAAGCAGGAGAGGACCGGGCCATACTCCTGGGAGTGACCATGATGGTGTGTTCCATTATGATGTACTTCCTTCTGGGCATCACCCTGCTGAGATCATACATGCAAAGGTAAATTCTTCGTGTTTCTTCTAATTAATATTCTAAGATCCAAAAACGTAGGACATAAAACGTAGACTAATAAGAGTTGGAAGGAACCTTGGAGGTCTTCTAGTCCAACCCCCTGCTCATGCAGGAGAGACTGTTCAGACAAATGGTTGTCCAATCTCTTTTTGAAAGCCTCCAGTGATGGAGCACCCACAACTTCTGAAGGCAAGTTGTTCCATGGATTGATTGCTCTCACCGTTAAGAAATTTCTCCTTAATTCTAGATAACTTCTTTCCTTGGTTAGTTTCCAACCATTGTTTCTTGTCTTGCCTTTTGGTGCTTTGGAAAATAGTTTGACCCCCCACCCCCACCCCTCATATTTGTAGGAGCCCCTCAAATATTGGCACATGGATATCATGTCACCTCTAGTCCTTCTTTTCATTAGACTAGATATACCCAATTCCTGTAACGGTTCTTTGTATGTTTTAGCCTCCAGTCCCCTAATCATTTTTGTTGCTCTTCTCTGCACTCTTTCCAGAGTCTTTCCAGACATACAAGAGGCAAATGTGGAATTTGGCCTTAGATTATATCAGTCTTCCATAGCCTGATGCCTGTGTAGTGTTTTAGGATGATGGACCTTATTATTCTCTACCAATGTGGCCATGCTGATATAGCTTTCTAGGAACTGTGTTGCCAATATTTCTGGAGAGCTCCAGAAATTGGGGAAGGGTGGACTAACAAGTGGGAAAGGAAGGTGCAAGAAACGTTTGTTCATTTCATTATTCAATTTGCTTTCATTATTCAAATCCTAATACCTTTCAGTATTAATATCCGTGTATTTCCACCATTTGACATATTTCTTTCTTTATTTGTTTGTTCATTTCTTCTCTAGGGCTGCCCACTCATTCACAAGTTGTTTTCATTTTTTTTTTCAATGTGTACGAAAGGGAAGGAATTGGAATTGATTTTTACAGCCATCTTCAGGCAGTCATAATTTTATTTCCAGAAAATGCTGTAGATGCTACATGGTTCTCCATTTTTTATTTGTCTGTTTTCAGAATAACCTTAAAAGAATGTCCTTAAAACCCAGAGAAAAGTATATATAGCACTAGGCGGAAATTATTTTTTTTAAAAAAGTTTCTCCTAAGCTTCAAGTCGGCAAACTTCTACATATTTATAAAGCAAGTTTTATAACCATTATGCTATTGTAGCATGCTAATAAAATAACAGAATGACAGAGTTGGAAGGGACCTTGGATTTCTAGTCCAACCCCTGGTTCAAGCAGGAAATCCTACCATTTCAGAAAAGTGGCTGTCCAATCTATTCTTAAAAACTTCCAGTGTTGGAGCACCCACAACTTCTGAGGGAAAGTCATTCCACTGATTAATTGTTCTAACTGTCAGGAGATGTTGAGACTCTAGAAAGAGTGCAGAGAAGAGCAACAAAGATGATTAGGGGACTGGAGGCTAAAACATATGAAGAATGGTTGCAGGAACTGGGTAGGTCTAGTTTAATGAAAAGAAGGATTAGGGGAGACATGATGTTTGAGGGGCTGCCACAAAGAAGAAGCAGTCAAGCTATTCACCAAAGCATCTGAGGGCAGGACAAGAAGCAACGGGTAGAAACTAATCAAGGAGAGAAGCAACCTAGAACTAAGGAGAAATTTCCTGACAGTTAGAACAATTAATCAGTGGAACAACTTGCCTCCAGAAATTGTGAATGCTCCAACACTGGAAGTTTTTAAGAAGATGTTGGATAACCATTTGTCTGAAGTGGTGTAGGGTTTCCTGCCTAAGCAGGGGGTTGGACTAGAAGACCTCCAAGGTCCCTTCCAACTCTGTTATTCTATTCTATTCTATTCTATTCTATATCTCCTAGGTTGCTTCTTTCCTTGATTAGTTTCCATCCATTGCTTCTTGTCCAGGGTAACTATTGACACCGTTGAGGGAGTATTCCTTCTTTTGTGAAGTAGCCACAACTGTGTGACCAGACTTTCACAGAGTACAGCACATCGAATCAGAAAAGAAAGAGTACATAAAAGCATAGCAGAAAAATTTTACCCAGGGATCTCAATTGCAATGAGAGGAGGTAAATACAGATTGATGTTCTCTGACCTTTTCTTCCAAAAAATGGTTACTGGTCCATTTAGGTGATGGGACAATTAGGCAAGGCAAGTAAGCTCTCAGACTGTCAAGTACTTTTGTGTAATTCTAACAAAGCAAAAATTAATGAGAACTAACTGGGATTTATCAAAAACCTGTTGTTCCACTAATTTCAACTTTTATATTGGCATGGTCACTGTCAATATAAATGTCAAAAGCATCCATAAGCTTGAGTCATGGTTCAGGACAAACTTTTTGTCTAAACTTGGTTTTCTAAGTTTCTTAGGTCACATTCAACTTCTGATAACTCTAAAAATATGTCCCAAAGGTGCTTTTTTGAAGGGGCAACTGGACTTTCTTTCTCGTTTTTCCTTGAAGGCCTTTCGCTTCTCATCCAAGAAGTTCTTCAGCTCTTGGATGAGAAGCGAAACATCTTCAAAAAAATGCCTTTGAGACAATCGTGAGCTGGATGACTGAGAATCTCCATAAACTTCTAAAGGCCACCACCTTCTAAAGCAGTGTTTCTCAACCTTGGCCGCTGGACGATGTGTGGACTTCAACTTG
>WNWU01000019.1:2850603-2904530 GCA_012654045.1 Ptyas mucosa | reverse complement strand
GAGTTGAAGTCCACACATCGTCCAGCGGCCAAGGTTGAGAAACACTGTTCTAAAGACATGTGCTCACCACATTTCCAAGATCCATTTCAATAATTGACCTGTCTCCTTTTCCATCATCTTCCCCTTACTGTGCTTCCCTCAACCATTACCAAATCAAAGTCTCACATCAATTACAGCTGTGTTTTTCATAACTTACAAATCAAATAACATGACAAGGTCACAAGAAGAGAGCTAATCTGCACTGTGTATTTGTCCTATTGGCTCAAGACCTTTTTAAAACTCTTGAGAAGTACCGGAAACAATATCTGTGTCCTCTCCCTTCTACTTTTTTCTCATTGCCTCTTCGAATAGTGTATTCTTTTTTTTTCTATTTGAAAAAAAAAATGCAAAGGATATACAGTATATGCTCATCTTAAAAACCATCCATATTTTCATCGGAATGAACTAAGCACAATATTGAAATTGCTAACCATAAAACTGAAAAGTATAGGAGTTCTAAAAATAATCACCTTTTTTTATGTTTCATAAATTGATTTAAAGAAAGCTTAGACATAATGACAGTGCATTCTTTGCTGGCTAATCAACATATTACATAAAATAGAAGTTCTCCATGGACCTAAATTCTGGCATCTTCTTTTTTCTGAATTGCTTAAGAATTACAAGTGCTCCTTGACTTGCAACAGTTCATTTAGTGGCCATTCAAAGTTACAACCGCAGTGAAAAAAGTGACTTATGACCGTGTTTCATACTTACAACCATTGCAGCATCCCCATGGTCAGGTGATCAAAATTCAGATGCTTGGCAACTGGTTCATATTTATGACAGTTGCAATGTCCCGGGGTCATGTGATCTCCTTCTGACAAGCAAAGACAATGGGGAAGTCAGATTAACTTAACAACCACATTACTATTCTGACTACAACAACTGCAGTGATTCACTTAACAACTATGGCAAGAAAGATCGTAAAATGGGACAACTCTCACTTAATAAATGTTTCACTTAACAACATAATTGGGCTCAATTGCAGTCGTAACTCGAGGACTACCTTGACAGAACTGGGAAGTTTGCCTATTGTCCTGTGATTTTTTTTTTAATGTAGGTCCCAGTATTGTCCAAATTTTGGCTTCATTCTGGTTATTTCACAGGCTTTGTCTCCTTTTATCTACTTGTCTTAGCAACAAATTCAATACAAGACAGTCAAAGGATAATTTTCTTGGAATAAATTCCTCACTGATCCCATGAAGAGTAGCTATTACTGATGGTCAGTGAGGGATAGTGGATTTATTTGTAATCAAAAATACCGTATTTTTCGGATAAGACGCACTTCCCCCCCCCCCCAAAAGAGGGTGAAAATTTGGGTGCGTCTTATACACCAAATGTAGCCAAGAACGCAAGGCACGGAGGCGGTGATGGTCTGCGGCAATCCCTGCAGCCTGGAACAGCTTATTGGGGATATTCCGGGAGGCTGATCCATCCACCAATCAGCTGCTCAGGCTGAATCAGGCTGCAATAATGTGCTGAAGCTGACCTGGCTTTTTGCTATTTGCTGCAAGGACTCAGAGTTTGCAGCAGCAATCACATCCAGAAAGCACACACAAGTAACTGATTCAGCAGGATTCAATAACTTCTCTTTATATATTACACATGAAGTAAATATACAATACCAAAAGCAGGTTTTCCAACGTGGTAGTAAATACAAGCAAAATGCAAGCAGAGGAGAGGAGTTTCAGTTTCAGTTTTGAGCAGCAGACTAGTTTAGAGCTCAGCACAGACTCAGAGCTGCACAGCTAAGCCATGCCCAGGCTCCTTACTGTCTCCTTCCTTGTTGCTTACACAGCAAATACTGTTTCAGTTTCCAAACAGCCCTCAATTCTCTCACACACTGACAGGATGCTAGCCAGATGAATACCGATGGATGCTGGTAGGCAGAGGCAGATTTTTTTTCTTATTTTCTTCCCCCAAAATTAAGCTGCATCTTATACTCTAAAGCAACTTATACGCCGAAAAATACGGTAGTTGGAGATCACCATTTCTTCTTCAGCAATTCGAAATGGGCAGAGTTACAGAGATAGGAAAATAGAACAACTTCTGGAGAAAAAAATCCAGTCAATTCTTTATTGTCTTCAAAAGGTTGTAAATTGCCCTCAAAATGCTGTGTATTATCTTAGAGCCATCTCATTCGCCTGGGTTATCTATAAAGAGCCTGAAATATTTACATTCTAAGGAAAAAGCCATTTCACACAAAAGCATCCTGCCTAAAGTTCCCTGACTCAAAAGCCCCAGTCAAGTCTTGACAAGAAACCAAATAAATTTACAATTTTATATAAGCAGAGGAACACTTCTCCAATTCAATTTGGAATCATCTTGATATAACATCATATGCTTCCACCCTGAACTTGTCTCTTTCGTTTTAGCCTGTGCTCATTTTTATTTCTATCTGAGAAAATTGATTTATGCCTTGGTGGTGTTCATCTCTCGGGCGACTATGTGATTTTTCATGTGTGGGCTCATTTTCTTGGCTTCTTCCTCAATCATTTTTTTAAGCAGTTATGCATCTCACAAGCAAACGTGATAATGGAAGAAGGTGATCCCTTACCTCACAAAATAAGGCTTGGTTGTTATAGAATGTTATTAACAGCAGAACAGAACAGAACAGAACAGAACAGAACAGAACAGAACAGAATAACAGAGTTGGAAGGGACCTTGTAAGTCATCTAGTCCAACCTCCGACCAAGCAAGAGGCCCTACACCATTTCTGACAGATGGCAGAGCCATTCAAATGTCTTCAGCTTTTTTTACTAGAGTTTGCCTGTGGCTTCACCTCACCTTTTCTTTGAAATGACTCATAATCCATATCAAAATATTATTATTTATTGAATTTATTAAAAATATAAACATCATTGGACCATATTGGTTTCGACAGGGGTTTTTTAAGGGAAAAATTGATATCGTTAGTCCTTGACTTACAACCACAACTAAGCCCAAACTTTCCATTGCTAAACGAGACATTCATTAAGTGAGTTTTACCCTATTTTTATGACCTTTCTTGCCACATTTGTTAAGTTGAATCACCGCAGTTGTTAAGCTAGTAACTCAGTTGTTAAGCGAATCTGGCTTCTCCGTTGACTTTGCTTGTCAGAAGGTCACAAAAAGTGATCACATGACCTTGGGACACTGCAACCATTATAAATATGAGCCAGTTGCCAAGCATCCAAATTTTGATCACGCGGGAATGCTGCAATGGTCATAAGTGTGAAAAATGGTCATAAGTCACTTTGGTCAGTGCTGTTGTGACTTTGAACAGTCACTAAATGAATGCTTGTAAGTTGAGGGCTACCCGTAGTGGGTTTTTTCATGGCTGTTTTGGACCGCTCTTCAATATCCTTTTTAAGTTCCGTTCATGGATACCAGTGGTGGGTTCCTCCTGGTTCGGCCCGGTTCTGCTGAGCCAGTAGCGGTGACGATATGACGTCACCGAACCGGTTCTGGCCCCACCCCCACCCCCCACCCCCCACCCACCCCAACCCACCCCCCGCGTTATTCTTACCTTTTATTTGGCCCCACTCCCAATCTATTGCTGCCTCCTGAGTCCCAGCTGATGGCTAGAGGGAAAAAAACTGTTTAAACTCTTGCCGCGGGGCTTCAAAGAGCCACCCTACAGCTGATCAGTGTTAAAAGAAAACAATTTCAAAATTGTTTTCAAAAAGGCAATCATTCTGTTAAAAAAGAAAGAAAAAAAACAAACTGTCCCTAATGCTAGCCAGCGCTATTCCTTGCCATTTTTCTTTGGAAGAATGCTGATTTACAATTTCACACCAGTTTTCCTCACTAAGAAAGCCCCAGAAATTAATTAAATTTAATTAATCACACTCAAATGGCCACATTATTCAAATTTGCACTATTCAAAGCGCTATTTCTATGGAAAATATGTATTTGGTCCCAGCTCAATGGAAATAGGCGATGAAAAATGTGAAACGCAATTTTTTTATAGGTACATTAATGAAGTATTAACAATAAATAATGAAAAGAATATACTTATAATTAAAATTTATGGTTAACGAAGACACAGAGCTCTTAGATAAAGCAAAATAAAAATAAAAATATGCTATCGTATATTAATGAACATGGTGTGGATGAATGGCACAGTTCACAGCCAAAGCAGGAAATATTTCATCTGTATATAAAATGTACCAGACACTTTATACTTGAAGTCCTCGATTTATAATCACAATGGATCCCAAAATTTCTGTTGCTAAGTGAGACATTTGTTAAGCGAGTTTTGCCCCATTTTACAACCGTCCTTGCCATTGTTGTTAAGTGAATCACTGCAGATATTTCTATGGAAAATATGTATTTGGTCCCAGCTCAGTGGAAATAGGCAATGAAAAATGTGAAACATAATTTTTTTATAAGTACATTAAGTATTACAATCAATAATAAAAGGAATATACTTATAATTATAATTAAACTGCTTTTAAATTAAATTTTAAATCTGTCTTATAAATTTGGGGTTTTCAATTTTGTTTTCAGGGCCAAATTATTTAATTGTACTTTAAACAGTCTTTAAATATTTGTATTATATGTATTTTATCATTTGCTGTTCACCGCTCTGAGTCCTTCGGGAGTAGAGCGGTATATAAATTTAATAAATAAAATAAATAAATAAAAATAATTAAAATTTATGGTTAACGAAGACACAGAACTCTTAGAGAAAGCAAAATAAAAACAAAAATGTACTATCGTAGAGTCAAGCCTTCCACCTCCCATCCTCTTTTACCAAGTGCATGACCACATTCATGTTTTTCAATTACATCAAAGTTGTGTCGTAACACAACAATAGCTCAGTGGGCCCCAACCTTTTGGGCATCAGGGACCGGTTCCATGGAGAGAGGTTTTTCTATCATGAGCTGTGGTGGAATACTGGAATACTGCTAACATGAGCTGCGGTGGTGCAGTGGGTAGGGTGCAGTACTGCAGGCTACTTCTGCTGACTGCCGGCTGCCTGTAATCTGGCAGTTCGAATCTCATCTCAGGCTCAAGGTTGATTCAGCCTTCCATCCTTCTGAGGTGGGTAAAATGAGGAGCCAAATTATTGGGGGCAATTATGCTGACTGTAAACTGCTTAGAGAGGGCCATAAAGAACTGTGAAGCAGTATTTAAGTCTAAGTGCTATTGCTATCATGTCCATCCGTCCGTTTCCCCCCCCCCCCCCCCCCCCCCCCCCCCCCAAGTCTTTCTTTTCTCTAGACTAGCCAAACCCAAATTCGGCAACTGTTCTTCATATGTTTTAGTCTCCAGGCCTTTAATATCTTAGTTGCTCTTCTTTGCACTTTTTCCAAAGTCTGAACGTCTTTTATTATAATGTGGTAACCAAACCTGGATGCAGTATTCCAGGTGTGGCTTTACTAAGGCTTTGTAAAGCGGTATTAATACTTCTCGTGATTTTGATTCTGTGCCAGTTCACTCAGCTGCTCTTTCGTTTTGTTACTGAGGCACTATTAAAAGGGATGTACCATAAATCTTGTGTGAGAAACATCAGATGAAAAAAACAACAGTAATAGGGAAATACTGAGCTTCCTTAATCTCCGAAATGATTTTCATACAAGCTTCGTTCGCTATTAGCTCAATCATCTTCTTGCAAATCTTGGAGGAAATGCCGGCCTGTTCTTTTGCTTCTTTTATTTTCCCAATGGCTTGAGAACTGCTCATAGAATGAATTACATTCGGTAGTAAAATCTATTGATCCAAGGGAAATGCCAGTGAAAGCGAAAGTCCGATTCTCTTTAGAAATATTCTCTGGGGTTTCTTATTTTTAAGCTTGAGTTGTGGTGGCGCAGTGGTTAGAGTGCAGTACTGCAGGTTACTTCTACTGACTGCTGATTGCCAGCAGTTTGGCAAATCGAATCTCACCAGGCTCAAGGTTGACTCAGCCTTCCATCCTTCTGAGGTCTGTAAAATAAGGACCCAGATTGTTGGGAGCAATATGTTGACTCTGTAAACCGCTTAGAGAGGGCTGTAAAAGCACTGTGAAGTGGTATATTTTCTTGCTCTTTGTTTTATTTTCCTTTATACCACTCCACATCTGAAAATCCTCCTTTCACCAACAAACACGATGGATGGATGACAGATTTCACAGCCAAAGCAGGAAATATTTCATCTGTATATAAAATGTACCAGACACTTTGTACACATAGTCCTCAACTTCTGACCACAATTCAGCCCAAAATTTCTGTTGCTAAGTGAGACATTTGTTAAGTGAGTTTTGCCCCATTTTGCAACCGTGCTTGCCACCATTGTTAAGTGAATCACTGCAGATGTCAAGTTAGTAACGCGGTGGTTAAGTGAATCTGGCTTCCCCATTGACTTTGCTTGTCAGAAGATTGCAAAAGTGACAACGTGTGTTCTGCCCCAGCTACGGACCCCAAAGAACACAGCATACACAAAGTCCGTTCAAACCTTAGTTTACTAAATAAACCAGTTTTTTACAACAATGGCTGTTAATTAACTGCATTAACAGCCACCAAGAATTCAAAGAATAATACTGAAAGCTTACTGTGGTTGGCAGAATGCCCAGAAGCAATTTGCAGGAAGCGGATAAGATAAGTAAGACAAGACACGAAGGTATGTGGACTAAGTTGTTCCCTGCAAATTGCTTCAGTCGGCGTTCCTCCTTAAATAGACTAAGGGAGTAGCCAATTAGCCCCAAGTCTTACTCTCGAGGAGACCTCCTCCTGAGGAGCCACTCCTACCTTTTGGCAGTTCTGCGTGCCCATGCATCGAGAAGAGGCTCCTCCTCTTCGTCCTCTTCACTTAAGGGAGCTTTTGGAGGTTCTGAAGGACCTGGCTGAATCCCCGCCTCTGGCACTACATCTTCTCCAGCCTCCTCATTGTCCGACTCGAGTGCCAGCTGCACAGGCTGCTGGCGCAGTACCACACCAGCCTCCTCACTGTCAGAATCAGCTACTAGCTGCACAGGCCGCTGACGGGCCACAATAACATGACTCCGGGACACTGCAACCATCATAAATATGAGCCAGTTGCCAAGCATCTGAATTCTGATCATGTGACCCTGGGGATGCCGCAGTGGTTGTAAGTGTGAAAAATTGTCATTTTTTTTCAGTGCTGTTGTAACTTTGAAAGGTCGCTAAAGCAATTGTTATAAGTCAAGGACTACCTGTGTTACACGTCTATTCATTTTATTATATTCATATGCACACTGAATTTGGATAGCCTCAAATTTTCCATCAGTATTCTTGAAATATTCAAAACTCTTCCGAAGTCTATACATTGAATTCCTTTAGTAATTTCTGAAATTATTTGGCAGAAACTTGCATATAGATTTCAGATTTAGTGATTCTTGGACCAGAAAGAACCTATTTTGTTTTGTTAGATGATTAATTGTTGTTGAGACCTGGTGGCGCAGTGGTTACAATGCAGTCTTGCAGGCTGATTCTGTTCACTGCCAGCAGTTCGATCTTGACTGATTCAAAGTTGACTCAGCCTTCCAGCCTTCCGAGGTGGGCAAAATGAGGAGCCAGATTGTTGGGGGCAATAGGCTGACTCTGTAAACCGCTTTGAGAGGGCTGTAAAGCACTGTGAAGCAGTATATAAGTCTAAGTACTATTGCTATTGTGGAGCTTCATTGTCTTCTTCTGGGTCTGGTGATATGTCTTCTGAAATTGGCAAGCAGAAGGGTAATATAAGCTTTAGGTTCTTTTTGATGGCTTCTTCCTCATGTCTTTTAGTTTCAGTTGGCTGCTTTGCCTATCATAAAGACATTATGTATTATATGCGGCATCTATTTATTACTTTTGGAATCTGTTGGGATTCTTGATGTGTTATGCCCAAATAGGTGGCAACCTTTGTTGTGACCCAGGCCCAAGTAGTTAGTATTAAATGCAAACTGTTCGAACACAAACAGACTTTATTAGAACAGCTGAGAATTAACTCATTCTCAGCGTAGTCCAAACTAAATTAAAGCAAATTCTTCAAAACACCATTCCTCAGTTTATCATCGACCTTGGTATAATTAGGCAAACTGCCAAAGGCTTTTCTTGGCAAAAGTTCAGAAGCAGAAGACGCTGACAAGAAATACATACAGCACAACAAGAAGCAATTCTCTCAACGTTGTTTTCCGGCAAAGAGGCCAAGAACCGTTGCTGGTCTTTTAAGCCTTATGGGAGGGGCCAATCATCTCTTGGCCCTACTCCCAAGTCGTCCTCTCTGCTTTATCTGCTCCTGCCTTCTGGCAGCTCTTCTCATATGTGCACTAGGAACAGGCTCCTCCTGTTCCTCTGCCTCTCTACTGTCAGCCTCTGGAGGCTCCGAAGTCCGCACATTACTCCCCGATGGCCCTGGCCCCATCTCTGCTTCCGACGCAGAGCCCTCATCCAGGCCTTCCCCAGCCTCCAGGACTGGCCCATGTTCTTCCTCAGCCTCCTCGCTGTCCAACTCCTCTGCCTGCTCCGCAGGCTGCTGGCGGACCACAACAACCTTGATCAAACTAGGAAGATCAACAGGATTGGCCCTGGTTAGGATTTAGAAGCCATCTAGGAAGTCCAAGGTTATTAACTAGATTTGGAAGTAAAAAGAGAAGAGAAGCCATAGAATCACTTGTTGAGATGGACAGTTATAGAAATAGAATGAATGAATGAATAAATGAATGAATGAATGAATATCACTTTCAAGAAAATTGCATGGATGAATCCCTATAAGTTCAGGAATCAAGCTCAATCTGAAAACCTTCAGGTTTTTAATTATCTTATTATAGTGGCTGATGATAAAGTTTGCTACTGCATAAGATTTTTTTACAATAAAACTCAATTCATCTGCCACTGCAGCAAGACAAGTAGTAAAGCTATGAGGTCCAAAAAGACTAACCGGAACCAATATTAATATTTCTTCTTCTTCTTCTTGAAAAGCTTTCTTGCCCTTCTTCTATTGCCCAATGAAAGAAAAGTAGAGTGTGTTGACCAATCAGATGCTAAATATGGTCTTCCAAAGGGCAAGAAAAACAGTAGAAAATTTTGGGCACCTTAACCATGAAAATATTTGCTCCAGCAAGCGCTTTCCTGAACTAAAAGTCATTTCATTTAAAAGTGAGCGTGTCAGAAGAAATTGGAAGCAGAGATAATTACAGGGTTGTCATCACTCCGATTCCATAGCCTAGTTTTTATACAACAAATGTGTGAGATGGTGTGAGATGAAACAAGTTATTATTTTGGTTGCTAATTTACTGGAATAATTAATTTCATTTCATTTGACATGGGAGGGAAATTACCAGCTGTGGGAATAGTCTATATACCCTCCAAAGCACAATGTCTATCCAAAATGGGCCTGCCAGGACCCACAAATTGGGTTTCTATGGTGTGCTTCATGCAAGGTCCTCAATTTATGAGCGCAACTGAGCCAAAAATTTCTGTTGCTAAGCAAGACAATTGTTAAATGAGTTTTGCCCCATCTTGTCACAGTTGTTCAGTGAATCACTGTAGTTATTAGTGATTCGTAGTGACACAGTGGTTAGAATGCAGTACTGCAGGCTACCTCTACTGCCTGCCAGCTGCCAGCAGTTCAATTGTAACCGACTCAAGGTTGACTCAGCCTTCCATCCTTCCAAGGTCGGTAAAATGAGGACCCAGATGGTTGGGAACAAATATGCTGACTCTGTAAACCACTTAGAGAGGGTTGTAAAGCACTGTGAAGCAGTATATAAGTCTAAGTGCTATTGCTATTAAGTTAGTAACACAGTTGTTAAGTGAATCTGGCTTTCCCACTGACTTTGTTTGTCAGAAGCTTGCAAAAGGTGATCCCATGATAGCAATAGCAATAGCACTTAAACTTACATACCGCTTCACAGTGCTTTACAGCCTTCTCTAAGCGGTTTACAAAGTCAACATATTGCCCTCAACAATCTGGGTTGTTAAGGATATTCTTGGCTCATAACCGATGTTTTGGGTTATGGAGCAGAGTACCTCTTGAGTATGGACATGAAAACGGCTGAGAGTGTATATGAATAATCACAGTTAATATACTGACACACTGAGTTGCGGTAGTCTTTTACTTTTAAGAAAAAGTAAAGCAAAGTCCAATAACAATCCAAGTCATACATAGATAAGACGATAGTTAAAATATCAATTCAGGGATATTTCAAGTACAAAGTCTTCTTAACAGTTGTTGTCATTACACAATAAAACAGTTCTTTTTGAGTTTCAAACAGGAACAAGTTCAATATTAAAACATTCAATAAATAGTAGAAAGCAACAAGTAGCAATGATCAAACAGTGATCATGCAGAGAGAACAGATAGAGAGTAAGAGCAAATAAGCAGATAAAATGGTGTAATGTCCACAAGCTATGATTTAGGCTTCCCCTTAAGTACATTGGCTACAGAGCTTAGCCAATCAGGATACAGAATGATGCAATACAGTCTTAAAGCAGTATAATACCTTTTGACAAACATGTATTGATAGTTTATATATTGCCTGACCAACTAGTTAGACAATAGCCATTTCCTAACATGGGTCCTCATTTTACCCACCTCGGAAGGATGGAAGGCTGAGTCAACCTTGAGCCTGGTGAGATTCGAACTGCCAAACTACAGGCAACCGGCAGTCAACAGAAGTAGCCTGCAATACTGCATTCTAACCACTGCGCCACCACAGCCCAGGACATTGCAACCACCATATGAACCTGTTGCCAAGCATATGAATTTTGAACATGCAACCATGAGGATCCTGTCAATGGTTGTAAGTGCAAGAACTGGTCATCAGTCACTTTTTTCAGTGCTGAGGTAACTTCAAATGGTCACTAAACTACCTGTACTCTAATGCAAGGGGGCTTCCCTTTGGTCAGTGGTTTTCAAATTGTACATTCGTGTTATTTGGAAAGGAGAGGAGTAGTTCAGGCTGCCTATCCAGAGTTTTAGCTGAGTCAGTATGAAAACATTCTTGGGGAAGACAAGGGACATTGATTCAACTGTCACATTCTCCAACTAGGCAAACGGAAACAAGGCAGTGACTTAATGGGCCATGTGTTGATTACATTTGCAAATCAAACAACAGGACTAATGGCTCAGTAAATGAAGTGCATGGGAAAACCCATAGTAAAGTTTCTGCCAATTGAGTTTGAGCGCTGGTTATTTCGCAGAGACATCCATATAGCGAGAATATGAAAGTAGATTGCATCGCCTTTTCCCCAAGATATTTTTCTAATTTCTCACTCTGTTCCGCAGCCCTGGGATTTTCTAGTGATCTCCTTCCGGCAAAGTCAGTTAGGTAATCATGGGATCCTTGATCCTATGGTTTCAACCGGATAACTTCACTACCATGAATAAACAGAATTAATCTTATCGTATCAAATACTGCATCATACTTTGAATGGGAGGGGATCTCAAATATAGGGCTCAGGAAGCTGCTCCCAAAAGTTCCTGTATTGTTGTTGTCATTGTTGTTCAGTCACAAAGTCACGTCCAACTCTCTGCAACTCCATGGACCACAGCATGCCAGGCAGTGGTGGGCTCCAAATTTTTTAACAACCGGAGTTCTGCCCTAATGACTGGCTGGGTGGATGTGGCTGGGGAGGGGGTGCGTGGCTTGGGGGGGGTTCATGTGACTGAGTGGGTGTGGCCAACTCTACATCACTTGTGTGGGTGGTACCTATATGGAACAGGGAGGGTTGGGGAGGGAATCCAGAGGTCTCCAGTGGGGGGGGAGGGCAGGAGGAAAGAAAGATCCAACCTGTTTGTGTGTGTGTCTGTGTGTGTGTGTGTGTGAGAGAGAGAGAGAGAGGGAGAGAGAGAGAGAGACTGTGTCAAGCTAGATTAGCTTCGAGAGGAAAAGAAACTGGGTAAACTGGACCCAGATACTTCCCAGGTCTCCTCATCCCAGAAACAACAACCTCGCACTTTCCCCTCTCTGCTAGCCTCCTTCTTCGCACAGGATCTCCTAGCAGTGGAGAGGGAGAGGGAGCAGGGGACAGCGGCTGCCGCTAACATTGAGGGGAGAGTGCCACACAGAAATGGGCGTGCACAGAAACACCGCCCCCTTCTCCCTTTCCCACTCCATTGCTGGGTGATCCAGTGTGAAGAAGTGGACTAGAAGAGATGAGAAGAGTACAAGGTTGCTGCTTCTGGGACAAGGGAACCCGGGACACGTCTAGGTCCAGCTCACCTAGCTTCTGTTCCTCTCACAGCCAGCTTTTTTGGGCTGTTTTCAGGGTGTTTTTCAGGCCGTTTTCAGGCCATTTTTCAGGCCAATTTTGGCCAGAAAAATGCCCTGAAAACGGACTGAAAAACGCCCTAAAAGCAGCCTAGAAAATGGCCTGGATTTTGGGTGTTTGTTGGACCACTTTAAGGCTGTTTTTCAGGCCAGTTTTTGCCCCCCAAAATGGCTGAAAATGGTCTGGAAAATAGCCTGTATTTGGAGCCATTTTCAGGCTGTTTTTCGGGCTGATTTCAGGCTGATTTTTGGCCCGATTTTAGCCAGAAAATGGGCAGGGTGGGGCCAGCCAGTGGTCCGATTTGCCAGTTCTCTGAACCACACAGAATTGGAACAACCAGTTCAGGTGAACCGGTCCAAACTGCCAGCAGCCCACCTCTGATGCCAGGCCCCTTGTCCTCCACTGTCTCCCAGAGTTTCCCCAAATTCATGGTCATTGCATCTATGATATTGTCTAACCATCTCACCCCCTTCTCCTTTTGCCTTTAACCTTTCCCAACATCAGGGTATTTTCCAATTTTCTCATTAGGTGGGCAAAATTTTTTAGCTTCAGCTTCAGTGTCTGTCCTTCCAAAGAACAGTCGGAGTTGATTTCCCTTAGGATTGACTGATTTGAACAGTCAAATCAGCACCACAATTTGAAAGCATCAATTCTTTGGCGCTCAGCCTTCCTTATAGTCCAGCTCTCTATGGTTAATGAATTCTAAGCAATGTAACTCAGATGTAAATCCCATTCAGTTCAGAGACTTTGATTCCTGATGAGTTGCCTGTGCCCTGTTACCTGGGAAAAGCTCCTATTGAAATGAGTGAGATTTATGTCTCAACAATACACTGAAGCACAAAATAGCCTACCTCATTTCAAACAAATTTGGCATAATAAGTTAATCCAATCCATCTAAGCTTGAGGAATAAAGCTATATTTGACATTTATTGAGTCACCAAATGTCGGGTGTGAAGAATTAGGACCATACGTTAAATTTTAATTAAGCTGATTTATTGCTTGTGCCTATATAGCAATAGCATTTAGATTTATATACCACTTCATAGGGCTTTACAGCCCCCTCTAAGCAGTTTACAGAGTCAGCATATTGCCCCCAACATTCTGGGTCCTCATTTTACCAACCTCAGAAGGATGGAAGGCTGAGCCAACTTTGAGCCTGGTGAGATTCGAACTGCCAAATTGAAGGCAGCGGCAGGCACCAGAAGTAGCCTGCAGTAATGCATTCTAATTGTCAGCACTAAATTGGTGCTAGATAAGAGTCAATGGAATTTAAGAAGGGTTTGACCTAGACCACTTGTGGGAACGTAACAGCTCCAGGAAGCTTATTTTCTTGACTCCATCCCCAGGCTCCATTCCCTGCCCTTCTCCTACACCAGATATGCAGTGTGTCATATCCCATTACATCCCACTTATCTGCCAGAGTTCTGAAGAAGCTGACAGATGTGATCTTGGAATCACTGAACCATATCTTTCAAAGATCCTAGAGAACCAGGGATCAGAGATCATGTGAAGCATTAGTATCTCTATATACTGCACTGGTAGGGACGCGGTGGCTCAGTGGCTGAGATGCTGAGCTTGTCGATTGAAAGGTCGGCAGTTCAGCGGTTCGAATCCCTAGTGCCGCGTAACGGGGTGAGCTCCCTTTACTTGTCCCAGCTTCTGCCAACCTAGCAGTTCAAAAGCACGTAAAAAATGCAAGTAGAAAAATAGGGACCACCTTTGGTGGGAAGATAACAGCATTCCATGCACCTTTGGCATTTAGTCATGCCAGCCACATGACCACAGAGACGTCTTCGGACAGTGCTGGCTCTTCGGCTTTGAAACGGAGATAAGCACCGCCCCCTAGAGTCAGGAATGACTAGCACATATGTGCGAGGGGAACCTTTAACTTTTTATACTGCACTGGTAAAACTACTCCTCAAATATTGCATAAAGTTCTGGTCACCATAATACAAAAAAAGGTGTTGAGACTCTAGAAAGAATGCAGAGAAGAACAATAAAGATGATTAGGCAGCTGGGGGCTATGAGGAATGAATGCAGGAACTGGATATATCTAGTCTAACAAAGAGAAGGATGGGGTGACATGATAGCAGTCTTCCAATATTTGAGGGGCTGCCACAAAGAAGAGGGTGTTGACCTATTCTCCAAAGCACCTGAAGGCAGGACAAGAAATACTAGATGGAAACTTATCAAAGAGAGATTCAATCTAGAACCAAGGATAAATTTCCTGACGTTGAGAACAATTAATCAATGGAACACCTTGCCTTCAAAAGTTGTGGGTGCTCCATCACTGGAGTGATTTGACAGCAATTTGTCTAGAATGATATATGGTCTTCTGCTTGGACTAGAAGACCTCCAAGGTCCCTTCCAATTCTGTTATTCTGTTAATAATAATTGTTATCCCGAAAGTGCTTTTTCAACTGGACTTTGTCTTTCTTTGAGGACATTTCACTTCTCATCCAAGAAGCTTCTGATGGGTGAGAAGCGAAACATCCTCAAGGAAAAACAACGGTTACTTTTTCCTGACTAGGTTAGAGGCCTGCTCATACAAACAAGCTTCATTATACCTTCTGTACATGGCTGTGGGTTGCAGCTACCCAACAAAACCTTTGCGGCTTCCCTTCCATGAACCCACTGTTTCTTCTGCCAGGGTCGCAGTCCCCTCAGCATCATTTGGTGACCTGCTCTGATTTTTAATCACCCGCAATGCCCTGACAAAATCCTAAGAGAACGTATAAGCTGGAAACACAGGGAATAACAGCCCTGAGTTGCAAATCACCATTCCGCATCTAAAGATGGAGGCCTGAGCATCTGTCCTTCACCCTCCTGTCCCCTGATTTGAGAAACGCATTAACCTCTGCAGTCAACACGATGAGCCTTTACCTCACATTGCTCATCATTTGCAGATAAAATCCAATTAAAAAGCCAGCTAACCCCCTCCATTTACATTTCAAAACCACCCTGTTCTCAGGCATCTTTAATTATTCATCCTGCCAATTAAAGTTATGTTCAGTTGACGCTTCCTGCGTCTCCGCTCGTCTTGCAACCAAATAATAATCTACGTTCTATGCTTTGCATCAAAAACAATGTAGTAACCTAATATGGTACTAGGCCAGGGGTGTTAAACTCAGTTTCATTGAGGGACACATCAGGGTTGTGTTTGACCTTGAAGGGCTGGAGTGGGCAGGGCCAGGATCAGCTCAACATCACTCATGTTGGGGGCGCCTGTGGTGGCCCGAGCACTCTGCCAGCGAAAACAAGCTCCCGAGCTCCGTTTTCGGCTGCAATGGTCTCCTGCAAGCCTCTGCCAGCGAAAACGGAGCTCGGTTTTCAGTGGCAGAGGCACTGCAAGCGGTTCCTTTGCTGTTTCCAGGGAAGCCCTGCGGGCCAGATCTAAGCACCCCATGGGCCAGATCCGACCCCCGGGCCTTGAGTTCAACACCCCTGTACTAGGCAATACTCCACTGTGGCAAAATGCTGGACGT
Source organism: Ptyas mucosa (assembly GCA_012654045.1). Taxonomy (NCBI): domain Eukaryota; kingdom Metazoa; phylum Chordata; class Lepidosauria; order Squamata; family Colubridae; genus Ptyas; species Ptyas mucosa. The sequence continues at coordinate 2,888,830 of WNWU01000019.1, read as the reverse complement.
TATCTCGTTCGGATGGATAAAGAAGCAATAACCAAGTTAATACAAATCAAATGAAGGCAAATATATATATCTCAGGATAATGTTGCAGAATCCAATCTGGTTCAGTCACCAGAAGCAGAGGTTTTGTCTTCCGAGCTTTCGGACTCGTGCTGGAGCCCATCTTCAGGGAATTTCTCCCTCACCAGAATGTATAATACAAGTATACAAATCTTAGAAAGAAATCTTTTTTTTATTCATGTCAAAAGCATTACAAACTATAGACAAATAACAGTCAGCACTGAGCAAGTAAAATAGGTATAAAATGGGTCATAAAAATATGTAAAATACGTAGGATTGAAACAAAATGACATTCGCCCAACATCGGACCACATCAACAGCATTTTCTCTCGCCAACATGTGGTCTCCATACATGTTGAAGGACATCGTATGCACTAGAGCATATGTGAGACAGGTTATTCTTCTCCACATTCACAGACAAAATTGATTCTCAATGCAGTGATATTTACAGTTAATACAAATATCACTGTATTTAACTGTCATTTTTGCAAAGTGTTTTCAAAGGCTGCTCCACATCTGTGATAAATGACATTAATTGGAGTGGTCCCAACTTACTATAAATTTATCAGGTGGGGTTCTTGCTGAGAACAGGCCAGTCTAAAGAGGTTTATTCTAAATTTATTTTGAAATTGCCATTTTAGCAATTTAAATGGTTTTAGCTGAACTCTAGGATTATTCCATCACTAGGTGATCATGTCTGAATACTCCATGATGGAAACATTTAACCAAGTACCTGGGTCTTGTCATAATTTTTTTTTTAATTTGATTTATATGCCGCCCTTCTCCGGAGGCTCAGGGCGGCTTACAATGCGCTAAGCAATAGCCTTCATACTTTTTGTATATTTGTATAAGTCAGCTTATTGCCCACACAAACTGGGTCCTCAATATTACAATACCCTTACCTAGATTTATGCTTGTTACCATTACAAACTTTCTGTTTTACTGTTAAAAGATATTGTATTTTTTCTAGTCAAGTATAGTCAGCCAAGAAATGTGTAGGGTTTTTTTTTCTCATCTTATTAAAGACTAGGTAACATTAATTATTGTCAAGGCTTGTTCTGTTTTCCAATGATCAAATAAAGTTTATTCCCAATTAAATGTGTTTTGCATCAGGTCGGCTGCAGAAAATCCCATGCTATTCTTGTCGTGGTGTGGGTGATAAGATTCAGATGACTTCATGGTTGAAAACTGCACCATCCCCCTGGGCATATTTGTCCTTTTATCTAATTTGGCCAGGCATTTGTTTTCTCTCCGTAACTTGTCAAGTTTCCGTATTTGTGACACCTAAAATGATTGAAGAGAAGAACATTTTGAGGTTCAAGGAATATGCCTGGGCATCTAAAAAAAAAAAAAAAAGCAAGTCTGTCAAACTATCACTGTGCATCCAGGGTCAAAAAATGACCCAGCTGTATCACTGTTGTCCATCCCTCTTTCTTTGCCAGTGTTTGGACAGAAGAGACCCAATGCACACTCCTCAACATCTCCATCACGGAAACCTTTAACTGCTCGTTCAGCTGTGGTCCGGAGTGCTCGAAAAACTCTCAGTACCCCTGCTTACAGGTCTATGTCAATGTTTCCTCTTCAGGGCAAAAGTACCTACTTTACCACACGGAAGAAACCATCAAGATTAATTCTGAGGTAAGAACATCATCCGTTGTCAAAAGAAATGCACTCTTTGTGGTATGGGAAGGATAAAATTCGGGGTGTTCCATTTTTTGAGTCATTGCTGTCCAGATTCATGGAATCTGATTGTCCTATGTGCAATTTAATCCCTAGCTGTGATTATTTTATTTCTGATTGAAATTTCTAGTCCTCCTGGCTTTATACACCATGAAAAATAGAGAAGGCATACAATATCTGAGCTGCAAAACTCCAATCAACCATGGAATGACAGTAGCGTTTATGTATTTCTTGGCTGTGATTTAGTGGTTTCCCAAAGGGTAGCATTAAATATCTATATTTGTAGAATCCTTGGTGTTCTCTGAGCTTGGTTGTTTTCTTGCAGACATTTCATCATGATGGTGTTACTTAGTCAGGTAATGAAATGTCTGCAAGAAATATATATGTCAGTTTTGGAAGACAGTTCCTAACTGCCACATATTTTAACCTGGGAACTTGGGAGTGGGGTTTTGTTGGAGCGGTAGAAAGTTAGTCTTAACAACAGTCAGTATTGAGGGACACGTTTGCCTGCATTGGCTGGAGACTGCCTGGAGATTGTATTCAGTTGAATGTGAAGAGTTGATTGGACTATTTGATGAACTTGTGGGTGTGAGGCAGGGCTGTGAACTGTTAGCTGGGTGGAGAAAACCTGGAAGGTTTCAGATTCAGGTTTTCCTAGATGTGCCAACATGACATCTCTAATAAATTGGAACTTTGAGGAACCTCAGGCCTTGGGGTTTTTATTTCATTGGGGGTGTTCCTTGGAACCCTAACAATATATATAGGATATACATATAGAACAGGGGTGTTAAACTGGATTTCTTCGACGGCCGGATCAGCATTCTAGTTCTCCACTGCGGGCCGGCCGGGGGGAGATGGGACAGCTATGGGGGAGATAGGACGGCCACTTGGATGGCATCTGACAGTACTTTGCCGGCCAAACCGGGCTGCAAGGGGGCTGCACACAGCCCCCCGTGCCCCGTTTTGGCCGGCAAACTGCTGCTGGAGGCCATCCAGTCAGAAAATGGGCCGCACAGATGGCTCCCCCCATGCCCCATTTTGACTGCCAGAGGCACCGCAGGCTGGTCCTTTGCTATTTCCAGGCCAGCCCCACGGGCCTTGAGTTTGACACCCCTGATATAGGGCTCACATAGGACTGCCCTCCTCCAGGTGCCATCGACCAGGCAATGTCGGCTGGCGGCACCCAGGATGAGGGCATTCTCTGTGGGCACACCAACCCTCTGGAATGGGTTACCCACGGAGCTCCGGACGGCCCCCGACCTCCGCTCTTTCTGCCGAGAGCTGAAGACATGGCTTTTCCAACAAATTTGCTGATCTGATAGGTGGTTTTAATTTGGGTGGATTTTAAATTGATTGTTTATATACTTATTTTTTACTGTTTTCATTGTCTTAATTTCTGTAAGCCGCCCTGAGTCCCTTGGGAGAAGGATGGCATATAAGTATAATAAAATAATAAAATAATATAGAATATAGAAGTATAGCCAGCCTCATCCTAGAGATTTAGACTAGGTGGTATTCCAGAAATATACAAGAAGAGAAGGGGAAAAGGTGTTCTATAGAGAGCGTGGATATATATATTGCACATCTGAACTCTTTAACTCATCTTTTCCTGGGTTCACCCAACTTTTGATTCAAGGAAGTACCTAGACAAATCATCTTTTCCTCTTTAAACCCAGATCACACACCAGCCCTAATATAACACCCTAATAATATAGGCTTGTCCATTTTTAAAAAAAAAATCCAAAAATTAAAAAAACTTGTCTTCTATAATCCCTTATCTAACCTTGCAGCAAAGTTTCCCCCACCCCACACCACCCCTTTGCTAACCCAAACGGGAGCTCATGTATCACACTAAATTATAAACACATCATTAGATTTCAGCTTCTGTATTTTGTGAAGCAAGTCATTATAGCTTATAAACCATAAGTAGCCTAGATTGATGTATGGGCAGAGCCACTGTGGTTTATTCCACAAGGCATGATTAAGCAAACCATTAGTGTGATGCGTGAAAGGAAGGCTAAGTTGATTCAAATAAATTTGGTAAGTGCTTTACACAAAGTCAGATCAATGCTTTGTCCAAAACATAAGTGCCTTTAGGTGGATTGGCAACACTTCTGCAGAGCTGATGTCCATTCAAAGATGTTAGATCAGGTGTCGGCAACCCACGGCTCCAGAGCCGCATGCAGCTCTTTTGTCCCTCTGCTCCCTATTGGGTGATCCCACCACTGGCTGGACGCGCCCCTCACCCTCCCCTCCTAGTCACTCCTCACCTGGCTTAAGAAGGTAAGGGCGATGGCAGGGGATGGAGACTCATTTCGTATTCCAGAGCAGGACCAAAGGCACGGATTTCCTCCGCCTTCTGCGTTCCCACCCCACGCTGAAGCAAACCAAACAGTCCTGCTGAGCCCACTTGTAAACTCTGCCGAGCATGGCTCCAAACGTTCAGCTCCTGCATACCTCCTGGCTCCATCCCTCCTGGCACCCACCTTCACCCAGATGGCTGATCCCTCCCTCCTGGAGCAAGGGGGGCACCCACCCGCTGGCCTCTGCCCACTTCTCGCCACTGCCGTCTGGCCCCCCTCTGCCCAGGAGGTCCTGTGCTACCACCTTGACAGCTGGCAGGGAACGCAGTGGTGCCAGCAGCTGGAGCCTTCCCAGGGCTGAGTGAGGAGATCCTGCTGGGGCTCCCCACAAGCCGCAGTGGCCACATGAGCCCCTCAGCAGTGCCTCTGTCTCTGCGTATAGAGGTTAGCCAGTACCATTGCGGCGGTGGCGATGGGGAAAGTGCACGCCCTGCCTGCTCCACTCTCACTGGCCAAAGATCGGGCTCCGCGCTACTGCGTCCCAGCCAGAGGACGCACATTTGTTTGTTTGCTTGCTGGCCACCTCTGAAGACGGAGCTGCTCTTGGGCTGCCTGGACCCCTGCCATGGGGGGAGAGAGGGAGAGGGAAGGGGGGTGTCCCCCCAACAGGTTCTGGGTTGGGGTTGCCTTATTTTGTGTGCATCTCCAACACTTGGCTTTGCCTGCCAGCCTCCACTCCCCCTCCAAAGCCCAAATGGTTGGATTCACACGACACATGAAGCTGGGCACGAGGATTGATGGATGGATGGATGGATGGATGGATGGATGGATGGATGGGACAGAGAGAGACAGAGACACAGAGAGAGAGAGAGCGCAGAGAACAGAGGGAGAAAGAGAGTATCTCTCTGAGAGGCAGAGAGAGAAAAAGAGAGAGAGAAAGAGAGACGGAGAAAGAGAGCAGAGAGCAGACAGAGAGAGAGACAGAGAGATAGAAAGAGAGTATCTCTCTGAGAGGCAGAGAGAGAGAAAGAGAGAAAGAGAGAGAAAGAGCAAGAGAGCAGAGAGCGGACAGAGAGAGACAGAAAGAGCAGAGAGAGAGAGAGAGTATCTCTCTGAAAGGCAGAGAAAGAGACAGAGAGCAGAGAGCAGACAGAGAGAAAGAGAGAGAGACAAAGAGATAGAAAGAGTGAGAGGTAGAGGCAGAGAGACCGATACCCGTTTCCCACAGAAAAGAAAACACCAGGAGCCACAAAACCTGGGTAGGCATTGCTATTGCGGTCATTGTGACTGTGGGGGAGTGAATGACTTTGAGTTGGCCATGTTCCCCCAGGTTTTGTGGCTCCTGGTGTTTCCTGTGGGAAACGGGTCCAAATGGCTCTTTGAGTGTTTAAGGTTGCAGACTCCTATGCTAGATGCACACTAGGAACTTTTTTTTTTACTCAAAAAGTAGCCTTGGGAATATGAGCTACACCTTTTCTGCTGAAAATATAACGAGAGTTACAAATACAAAAATTCACACTTTTTATGGACTGCGTGGACAGCTATGTCATATTATTCTGCACGTCACACTTCCAGTCTGTTGTTTGCAGTTTTTCCTCCAGATGGCCATTTGTCTTTTTGTGCATGTGTAAAGGGGCACTGGAGGTCCTTTGATTTTGCATGGATGGCATTGAGGGAAACTATCTGTTCATTATCTGCTTTCAGTCACACAATGATACAAAAGTCCTTGCTACATAGACAGCTAATTGCCTGAGATAGGGCAAAATCAGAAGCCCGGTCCCTGTGATTGTCAGCAGATGTATAATTGCTGCTGCCAAGCATAACAGATTTGTGCATCGGTCTGATGCTGTTTTGTTATTTATTTATTTTTTTTGGTAAGACATTGTTGTCATACACAAAAAGAGCCCGGTTCTATTTCAGCAATCACTCTGTGAGCTGGGAAATGCTGACAGCTTTCGTATGCAATGAGCTTGGTCCAAGCACACCAGCGTTCTCAGTGCCTCTGGCCATGTGGTGTTATGGTCATAGCTGCCTTCTCCAAATGGTGCTCTTCAGATGAGTTGTATTACAATCTCTTCCATTCTTGACCAGCCTAGGCTGGTGAATCACAGAGGTTGTAGGCCTAGCATGGTGTTTCTCAACCCCAGCAACTTTAAGATAGGTGGACTTCAAGTCCCAGAATTCCCCTAGCCAGCATGCTGGTCCCACATACTTAGGAGGCACTAAGAGAATTTGAGATGATTTCTGCTGTCCTCTCCATAGCCCCCGGCTTCTGCTGCCGACCCTCCACACAGCCCAATGCTTCTGCCTAGTTGTAAGACAGATCCAAATTCTCCATGAGAACTAAAAGAAAGAATGAGGTTAAACTCTACAAATGGCAGGTGGTGTAGAGAAAGCTAGACTAACCTTTAGTAGCACAGTGAGTGACTGCTCTGACCCAGCTCCCCAAACTCGACAAACCCTCTGAAGTGAACTCAAAGATTCCTTTAATTAGGAGTACCGGCAGTCCCAACAAAAAGTTTCTCTCACACCACAGGCTAACAAGTCCGTCCGTCCGGAAGATGAATAGTTGTCTACCACATCTATTCATCTCCGCCCCCTGCCTTTTATCCCCAGAGCTAGGGTGAGGCTTCGCTAGCAGCAGTGGCTCTTCCGTCCCAAGGATCGGCACACAGATTTCCACTGTTCTTCTCTCCTCTGCCTTCTGCTCATCCACGTGAGCAGGCATTGGACCCAGCTGTTCCTCCTCTTCCTCATCAGCCACCTCCAGACCTTGGGGCTGTTGACTCTCCATCTGAGGGCTGAGAGATGGTCCAGGCTCCGCCTCTGTCTCTCTCTCTCTCTGACAGCTCCATTCTCTCCCCCCCCCCCTCGGAGCTCTCAGGTTGCCTTGATGCTGACCCTGACTCCCTCGCCGCCGCCGCCTCTGATTCAGTTGCTGGAGGAGCCAGCGGCCAATGGGCCACTACAGTGACAGCCTCTTGCTAAAAATATAATGTGCCAGGAAGACATAGCCAGAAAAGGATAGGTCCTTGATAGCGAACCTATAGCATGTGTGCCAGAGGTGGCACGTAGAGCCGTCTCTATCGCATATGTGCCATCGCCAGTGGTGGGATCCTCCCGGTTCGGCCCGGTTCTCCCGAGCCGGTAGCGGTGACGATATGATGTCACCGAACTGGTTCTCCCCCCCACCCCACCCCCGCGCCCCCACGCCCCCACCCCCCGCGTTATTCTTACCTTTTATTTGGCCCCACCCCCAATCTATTGCTGCCTCCTGAGTCCCAGATGATGGCTAGAGGGAAAAAACTGCTTAAACTCTTGCCGTGGGGCTTCAAAGGGCCGCCCTACAGCTGATCAGTGCTAAAAGAAAACAAATGAGTAGACGGGTGCCAGCAAAAATACATGAGTAAATCAGTGCCTGCAAAAATAAATGGATAGACCAGTGCCTGCAAAAATACATGAGTAGATCAGTGCCTGCAAAAAACAAATGGGTAGACTGGTACAGCTCTCCAAGCAGTTAAAAGCCTGGTAGACCCGTACCTCTGCTAAATCCTAAATAAGGGTCACATGACCATGTGGCACACACATGCACGCTCCTTCCAGTTTGGGCACTCTATGCCTAAAATGTTCTCCATTGCTGGGATAGGTTATGGGCAAATTGTTGGCCACTGTTGAGAAGCATAATTTCTCTGCTACAGACAAGCATCAAGACAAGCAAATGTTATTGCTGGATGAATGGTCTGCTCCAAAGGAGGAAAACTTATGGCATCCAAATGCTTTTTTAAAAAAAGCATATTTATATCATGGTCAGTCATATGTGGAAAACTATTCACTGTGTTGGCAATTTCAACTGAAAAAAAAAAGAAGATGGCTGGGAAACTCCATCATGCTGCCAGTTTTACAGACAGCTTCCTAATTAGGGCTATTTAAGAGAAAAACTACACCTGGTTGCCCATACTATCTAACCAGGCCCTTAGCTATTCCGCTACATTAGCTGTGCAAATCTCAAATCAGTTTTGGCTATTTGTATTCACAATTTAATCCTCCCAGTAGTCACTTCCTTTGAATCTAGCACAGGTGTAGTTATTTTGCCTTCAGCATAAGGTGGTTTTATAGATTATGGTTGCCTTGCTAAGATTATTTTTTTCTTTTTCCCTTTTTTTTTCCCTTTCTTGCTTGGACATATTGTTGTACAAACTGAATTGCTAATCGGTGTTACTAATGCAGTGTCCCTTGATGGTAATACTTGCCTTTCAGTCTTCGAATGGAATTAAAATATTCGTTGCTTTCATATTACTGAGACAAATCAGCTTTGAGATGGAATTGCTCCGTATAGCAGGAGACAACAGGAGGAGGAGGAGCAGGAGGAGGAGCAGGAGGAGGAGCAGGAGGAAATGGTTAGCAGCAATCTGAGTAGATTAATGATGTTCCTAAACTCCTTCAGGCACTGATAACCAATTTTCAGAGTTGAAAGATGCATGGGACTGGCTCTCTATTAGCTAGATTCTAATACACAATCTACCTTCTCTTATAAAGTGGGGGTACAGATGTTATATTATGTCATGCCTCCCTGTACTGAATTTTACATGATTTCCATCACCATCCCCCGAGAGGGAACCTCATTCAAGGAGGCATGAAAGTAATGCAATTTCCATCTCTCTCTCAGAGCTTAAGGGAAGGTGAACTGAATATATCGTTCAGGTAGATTCTATACAACAGTTCTGTCAAGTTCAGGAAATTAGGAGTCAAGGCAGTTCAAACAAATAGAGGTTTATTGCATGCTAACACTCTCTACAAGAATCTGAGCTACTAACGGTCAAAGCAAATTGGCAATAGATAAGCATCAATGGAATTCCAGATGGGACTTAAAACTCTTGTGGGCACAAAGAGACTCATGACCGATGATGCGTTTGACCCCTCCTTTGGACTCATCCTGGTCATCTCCAACATGTTCCTGCAACACTGCTGAACAGCAGAATCTGGATTGCTCCTATAGTTAATGTATTGTATCTAAGGTGCAAGGAACTGTGTGTTAATTCCTGCCTGAGAGTGTGAACCCCATAGAATAACATCAGTCTGAAGATTTCTAGTAAGAAGGGAGCCAATCAGGTAGGGCCTCCATGGTCAATGTTACTATTAAGGAAGAGTGAAATTGATGCTCAGGTAACTGATTTAAGAAGTCACGTAAAGGTATTTCTTCATGTGTTTTGGTGTTTCAGGGTTCCTCAAGGAACAGGAACTTCAGAGTCTTGTGATTTGGCTTGGCCATGCGAACCATGCCCATTAAATCAGAGATACCCTCTGCAGTTCTGTCTTGAGAGAAAGAACATTTGAGCCAATCTGGGGGGGGGGGTCTTCACACAATGCTCTATTATGATTACAAGTATATCCCTCTGTAATCATAAATCTATGCTCATATTCTTGTAGTTCTCTATTAACTTGCTCCATGCAGGGGAATCCATTAAGAATGGCCACTCAGAGAAGAGTTATGAAAAATAAAATGATAATTCTGTGCAGCGTCGGTCAGGGCTGACCAGCCCAGTTCACTCAGATCCATAATGTCATAGAGCAGGGGTCAGCAACCTGCGACTATGGAGCCGCACGTGGCTCTTTTACCCCTCTGCTGCGGCTCCCTGTCACTCAAAATATGCGTCACAACCGCCAATGTGCGACACCCGCTGTCACATGATTTATTGAGCTTTTCAACCCCGGTAGGCCAACCATGGATAAATCCAAGAAAAGAAAAGTTTCAGAAGAAAACAGAACATTTCATTCAACTACATATGCTAGTTTTATGGCCGTTCAAGAAATAGTCAGGCACGGGAAGGGTTTTGTGGCTCCCGGTGGGTTTTTTTTCTGTGGGAAACAGGTCCAAATGGCTCTTTGAGTGTCTAAGGTTGCAGTCATAAGAGGATGTAAAGAAAATAAAGTTTTTTAAAAAAAAAAAAAAGATACCCATCTCTACTCTGGAGGGAAGTCCAGGGAGAATTAACCATGTTGTCCGTCACACTGAGAAACATATAATCACCCACTTCAACTTTTGCATCATCTTCTCTGTCCGTAGCGCTGACAACACTGCAAAAGAGCTAATTTATTTTTATTCATTTATTTACATCCCGCCTTTATTACTTTTATGAAAAACTCAAGGCGGCAAACATAGAACACACCTTCCTCCTCCTATATGCCCACCCCAACAACGCTGAGAGTTTTTGTTGTTGTGGCTAATAGAGAGTGACTGGCCCAAGGTCACCCAGCAGGTTTTCATGGCTATGGTGGGACTAACAGATTAACAGAGTTAGATGGGACTTTGTAGGTCATCTAGTCCAACCCCCTGCCCAAGCAGGAGACCCTTAAACACTCAAAGAGCCACAAAGGTCCTAACCGGAAGCCCCATTCACTTCTGGAGCTGACCGGAAGTCCAGTTCCCCCATCATAGAGTCTCCTCCTAGCACAGCATCCTTTTTCCCCTACCTGACCTAACAGAAAGCCCTATCAATTGTGGAGCCGACTAGCAACAGGGAGCCACAGCAGAGGGATGAAAGAGCCGCATGCGGCTCCAGAGCCACGGGTTGCCGACTCCTGATCTATTCCATCAAACCAAATGCCATCCTTTCCACATTCAACGTAGGAAAAAAGGCACTCCTACCCCTCTGGTTGTCACTTTATCCCCAATTTTAAAGAAGCAGTCTGGGAGCCAGTGATGTCGCTGACATTGTTGGAGAAATAGTGATACATCCCCAAATATTAGTAGCGGCAATCCACAAAAGTCAACATGAAGTCTTTTCTGCTCATCTTCAGGTGCCTAAGTGCCGAACACTACAGCTCATTTTTGCCTCTTGCAGTCACACTGGCAGAAGAATGCATTTTGACCTTCATGAATGAAGGAGTGAGCATTTAAGACCTGCTAATCTATTGGGACTCTTCTTCCTTTAGCCGTCGTGTCAGTTTTTACAAGAAATTCATTCATTCCTACCAAAATATCTCTCTTACAGACTTTGGTTGGTTTATGCTTGGCGTCAGAGAGGAATAAATCTCTGCTTTGCTATTGCTCTGGGAGGAAGACTGTTGTGACTGGTTCTTCCGTTGTTTTATATTCTTCTCCAGATTTTTCTCTGAACTTGTTTTTTAACTGTCCAAAAGTGTCTCATTAGCCGGAGACTGTGCTTGATTGATTAAGATTCGAGGAGACCAAAATTGCATTTTGGTTTACTTACAGTCTCTAAATCCAGTTTGTTCCTCAAACAGGAAGTATGAGAGTGAATATGAATGAATAACCCTTCCTGTTTTTCATATGCTTTCTGTAACTCTGAAAAGGCATTAATATAGTGAACGCTCTAGATTGGGGTAGGATGTGTCCCTCAGACATATTCCTTGTGTTATCACGATTCTTGCCTCACCTGATTTGCACGGGAGATTATTTTTAGAACCTAGAAAATAGAATCATAGGGCAGAAAGATCACTGAAGTCATCTAGTGTAACCCCCTCCCCTCTTCAAAGCAGGTTACACCATCCCAGTCAAATGGTTGTCCGGTCTACTCTTGAAAACCTCCATTGATCGAGCACTCACAACCCCAAGAGGCAAGCTATTCCATTGATAAATTGTTCTCACTGTCAGAAAATTTATCCTTACTTCTAGGTTGGATCTCCTTTTACCAAACTTCTACCTATAACTCCTTGGCCTGCCCTCTGGTGCTTTGGAGAATAACTCAATCTCCTCTTCTCTGTTTGACTGCCCCTCAAGTACTGAAAGACAGTTAACATGTCCCTCCATCTCTAATCCTTCTCTTTGGTAGGCTAGCTCGATGATGGCAAGCCTATGGCACGCGTGCCACAGGTGGCATGCAGCGCCCTCTCTGTTGGCACGTGAGCCGTCACCAGTGGTGGGATTCAAGTAATTTAACAACCGGTTCTCTGCCCTAATGATTTCTTCCAATAACCAGTTTGCCAAACTGCTCAGAAAGTTAACAACCGGTTCTCCCGAAGTGGTGCGAACCGGCTGAATCCCACCACTGGCCGTCAGCCCAGTTCAGCTCTGCCACGCATGCGCACACACCTCCCATCAGCCAGTTGGTTGTCAGGTCTCTGTCGCGCATGCGTGGGGGCGGCAGGGGTGGGGCATGTGCTGGGGCATGTACATGCATGGGGGGCACGTGCGGGGCACATTGCATTTTGGGGGTTCGGGGGCATGTGTGCTCTTTGGACACTCAGTCCGGAAAAGGTTAGCCATCACTGGGCTAGCTAGACATACCTACAGTAGCTCCCTCAACCTTTTATCACATGAGTTAACCTCCAGACTCTTCATCATCTTTTGTTGCTCTTCTCTATACACTTTCTAGGGTCTTAGCATCTTTATTTTTTTTTATTGTAATGACCAGAACTGTGCACAGTATTCCCAAGTGTGATGTCACTTAGTGTGTTATAAAGCAGTTGTCAAGACTGAATTCTCTTATGCTTCCTGTGAATATTACCACCTTTCAACTTGCCAAAGAACTGGTGGGAGGGAAGGGGAAGAGGGAATGCAGAGGCTCCAGACCTCAATCATGAGAGCCAAGCACCCACCAAAGACACAGTTGCAGGTGTCAGCCAAGACATGAACTGTTCTCAAAAGAAAAGAACAATTCATAATTAGACAATGTGACTTGTCCAGTGGGAGGAGGGGAGAACTCTATTCTTTAACTATGTAGGGTTGCGCTGGAAAAGTTAGAGCTGGTTTTGCATTCTTCAGTGCCGAAATGATATACTCAATAAAGTTTTGCTTTTGGGATTTCAAAGTTCCTGAAAATGTCTACGTCTGTTGGGTTTGTTAGTTGGACCATTGACAGCAGTATTATCCCTTCTTGTGATTTTAATGATATCCTTGTGTTGATGCAGCCCAGGACTTTTGGCTTTTTTGGCAATTGCAGCACATTACTGGTTCATACTTTAGCTGTGGTCCACCTAATTAAATATACTATTCTTTCCAACATGCTATTTTAATAAATAGCATGTTGGAAAACACAATATGTCCGTAGCAATGCATTGGGGCTTCATCAAGGTCTCACTAGATACCTCACTAGTTCACCTTCATGGGTGTCTTTTGATTGGCCATTTCCACCATGGCAGCCATTTTGTTGACAGGCAGATTGCCCTAGAGGAGCCATTTTGAGCCTCATGTTCTAACATTCTAGATGAGCCTCTCTCAAAAGGGGTTTTGTATTTTGACCTAGAATGATTATTGAAGCTAAGCAGATGTGAACCGCAACACTTTTGATGAGAAAAAATATCAAAACTCCATTTAAGAACAGACTATATTTACAGTGGTACTTTGGAGAAGGAAGATGTATGGGCAGCAACATTCTAATACCCTTTTTGGTTAATCTAAGTAAATTAAGAATTGTGTTTATGTAAGTAATGTGCTTTCAGTTTCTATGTATAATGTATCATTAGAATTGCCTACGTTTTGCACTATTGCCTTGACGACTCCAAAAGCCCAGATAAAAGGTATGTGTACCATCAAAATCACTCCCTGAAATGAAATATGTACATGGGACATGTTGTGTGCGTAGTTCCCACATTGGGTAGTCATGATGTCTAATGTCTATAGAAAGTACAGTCCAACATATTGTGAGGATAATTGTTAGGAAAGGAGGTATTAGCAATTCTTCATAACAGTATCATTTTCAGAAATTTTTTTTAAAATGATATTTAGTTTTAACTATAGTTAAAATGACAGATGTGATTGGCATGGTAGCCTAGTGGTGAAGACGCTCGCCTCCCATTTGAGGGTTGGGGGTTCAATCCTAGGTAGTGGCAGATATTTCACTCCCAGGGGGCAATGAAAAACATATATGCTGTGAACTCCATATGGTGTCAGGAAGGGCATCCGGCCAGTAAATTCTCCTTTACTGGTGACCACAACTCTACCCCAAATTAAGGTATTACAGGGTCGTAAAAAGGAGTTAAAATGAGAGGTATCAGTTAATATTGTGCTTGAAATGAAACGTTCAAAGCTTTTGTTCATCTCAGAATGCATTATCTTTCCCTTTTTTTTCATTTGTCTTTTTCCATCCCTACAGTGTTCTTATATACCCAAGTGTGGAAAGAACTTTGAAGAGTCTTTGTCCCTTGTGAATGTCGTCATGGAAAACTTCAAGAAGTATCAACACTTTACCTGTTTCTGTGACCCAGAAGGCATTCAAAAGAATGTGTTGCTAACCAAACTTTACAGTTCCAATGTGCTGTTCCACTCACTCTTTTGGCCAACATGTATGATGATAGGTGGACTTGTCATTGTTGCCATGGTCAAGTTGACCCAATACTTGTCTCTTCTTTGTGAAAGGATCCAACGGATCAACAGATAGGAGCAACCCCTAGCTTCTAGGATTTGACTTACCGCTGAAATACTGTTGTTTTTTTCCATTCTTCACCAAAGAACCTTAAGTTTGTAATGTTTCTGTTCTAAGTTCCTTATATTTTTATGAAGTAGAGCAATAACGAAAAAGGCTGTTCTATATGCAACTGTGATGATACTCTTATGCAGACAATGAGAGAGGGAATTATGGTTTGCGTTGGCCATCTATATGATCTTGATTTATGCTGCAACTTAGTTATTTTTCTTCTTCTCTTCTTCTTCCTCCACCTCCTCCTCTTTTTCCTTTTTCTACAGCCAAAACAGGGCTCAGTGTGATCCTTTGCCAAGCCTTGTTAATGATTGAATCATCATCTCAGCACAAATCTGTTTTGGAAGGTCCTCCAACCTCGTCACATGTCTTCATGTGGACCATTTAAGTTCCACTTAGGCATTGGGAAGGGGAGGGAAAAATTTGAGGGGTGGGGATGGTGAAGGGTAAGGACTCAATTTGTTTACCGGAACTGAAACTAAGATGGACGATATGACCCAGAAATCTTTTGCAGGTACAGAATCTTACAAACACAGGGGAAAGCCAAAGACACCCATTGCTGAACAACCAGGCCCAAATCTAATGGAGCATAAATAATCTCGTTTAAATTCCACTGAAATCAATAAGACATTTTTGTAATGAATTGTTTTTATTGGGATATGAGCACAACTTTGAATTTTGGGAGGATTCAAATTTTTGGATTAAGGCAATAGCATTTATGTTGACTTCATACTCAGGGTTAAGCTTTCCTTTCTGGCATTTTACACATCCACTGAAAGGTTTATTAATTTGCAGTATCTTTTACTCATGGATTATTATCTACCAAAGCTATCGCCAAAAAGAGGGTGGGGGGGAATCCCAGATCTATAAAACCTTGTCAACTCTTTTTCATTTTCTATTCCAGCCTGAGCCCTCTTGGGACCAGATAACCTCTTGCGTTCAAGTTTATTATGCATATTTTTCTTGCATTTGCTACCATATCACTGTAAAGAAAAATTTAAAAGAAAGAAAATCACACAGGTTTTTTTTTTCATTTTTTATTTCCAACAATTTTCATTCATTTGTTTTTTATGGGACATTTCAAAACAAAAAAAAATACTAGACAACAAGATAAAAATATATTCTATCTAGTGGTGTATTGTAGTATGGCTATGTTATATTTTATTATTTCCTTTATTAACTGGAAAGTGAGCAGTACTCTTCTTGTATTTCACAGTGTCCAAATCTGGGTATAACCATCACAAAGAAAAGATTTGAAGAGATGGCTTTGATGCAATTAGAGTGGGCACTGCAGTTCGAAATAAGCTTAGGTGGTATTGTATTTAGCTTGGGGACAAAATTCCTTTAGTCTTCAGAAGCCATGAAAAAGGTGTGTACAGTAGGGTAATGCTACTCCTGGTGAAGATTATTTCTTCTTAGTCATTTCAGAATAATTTTTCCCCCAATAGCATTTTGAAAAAATATATATACTTTAAACAAACTTCTATACACACTGAAGGGGAACCAAATTAGAAGCATACATAGGCCAGCCTTATATTGTGGAGGAGTTAGGTTATTTTCCAGAAGATAACAGCTGTAAGGCAGTCTACTTAGGATGAGAGATTGCAAGTGGTCATATTTAATTTTATTTTTATGGTCCGTATTTTGTTAGTTTGATTGATACATGTCCCACTTTTCTGCTCTGACAAGACCTCAAGATGTATTGAGCTCCGTAGTCATTTGCTATTTAAGAATAGCAAGGAGGTCTTTGCTATTTAAGAATAGCAAGGAGAAACTTTGGACAGCTTGCAGGAGCCAGAAAATATTAAAACAAGGATAAACCTGACCTGAGTAAAATGTGGATAATATATGAGTACGAACCATTGCATTATTACTTGGTTGAGCAAAAGTATACAGTGGAATGAAGATAGATTATTCGTGGAACAGAAGTTATTCTGTGTGTAGTGGTACCTTAGTACTCAACTGCTTCAAAACTCATCAAATTTGATACTCAATGCATTGTGACATGAAAATATTCCGATACTCAGTGTTTGTTTAGTACTCAATGTGATGCGAAAGGAAGTAGGGGACAGTCGAAGAAGGCGGACAGGAAGGAGGCCATGCTGGGAAGGTCATTGACATAGGAAAAGGGACCGATCGGAAATCCTTCCCAGCTGAAGCAAAAGGTCATGTAGTAAGCCACGTGGTTTCTTTGGTACTCATCCTTTCTAGTATTCATCGTGCCTTCTGGAATCAATTAAGGACGAATACTGAGGTACCACTGTAATTTGAAAACAATAAGGTGAGAAAAGGTTTATTTTGGATCCAGTAGATTATCATGAGGGTTAAAAAGGTTGAGACTGTAAAGAGCAAAATTATATTTTTCTGTCCATCTCTCTTCTGCCTAATTACCAAGAATCACAGTTTACCTAAATTATATCTATAAGGATGCTGTTTCTGATATTAAATTCAGCCCCAAGGGTGAAATATAAGGTATTTGTTGATCACTCTCTAGCATTCTACAGATTTTTAGCAAACAAAACAATGATTTAAAAATGTTTTGAAAGCATAATTGTTTCCTTTTTTTTTTCAAAAGGAGAAAGCACATTGGATTTGCCGAGCTCATCTATTAGCTGAGTAATTCTTTATTCCCCGTTATGTAATGTCAACAACTTTTATGGTGTTACAAGATTCCATGAAATGTGCACGTGTTGTCTGAGCTATAGAAGTCTGCAGCAGTGAAACTAATCTTTGAACTTGTAACCCATAATGCAACATTTTTTTCCTCAGGCAAATAAATTCCTGGGTGTGTAATCAGGACTTCAAAACAGTGTGATTTGGTACGCAATTAAACCTTTGCGATTTCAATCCGCTTGGCTCTCAGTAATGGCTTCTTCTCCCCCAAAATACCCTATTTGATCAGATTTGTTTTCAATTTCTTTAAAAAAAAGCATACACACACACACACCACAAATTGATCTTCCATCACAGCATATTAACCTGGTTACTGAATTTGTTCATCATTCTAGTTTCACATAATTCATTGAACATGAACCAAATGGAATCTATCCACACAATATAGTGAACCCCCAAAATATCTAAGACTACTGGTGCGGATGCATCTACTAGTTCTTCAATTCTGTCTCATTCCTATTTAGAAACACTGATGTGTAAGTTTTTTAAACAAGGGACCAATGATTTCAGATCCTCAATAGATAGCCAGTACTACATTTCCAATTTTATTTTCCATTAAGAATGTACTTACTAAGAGAGGTGAAATGGCTCAGTGGTTATAGACACTGAGCTTGTCAGCTGGAAAGTTGATAGCCTGGGTTCAAGACCCAAGCACCGCGTGACAGGGTGAGCTCCTGCTACTTGCTCCAGCTCAGCAGTTGCTAGCCATCATGCATCTGACTGTCGGGCCCAAGTCCAGAAACAAGACAATGAGCTCCATTTGAGTCCAATCCTTTATTTGCTTGCACCTAATGGAGAGAAGGGACACAGTGGCTCAGTGGCTAAGACAATGAGCTTGTCGATCAGAAGGTCGGCAGTTCAGCAGTTCAAATCCCTAGTGCCGCGTCACAGAGTGAGCTCCCATTACTTGTCCCAGCTTCTGCCAACCTAGCAGTTCGAAAGCATGTAAAAAAAATGCAAGTAGAAAAATAGGGTCCACCTTTGGTGGGAAGGTAACAGTGTTCCATGTGCCTTCAGGGTTTAGTCATGCTGGCCACATGACCACGGGGACATCTTCGGACAGTGCTGGCTCTTTGGCTTAGAAATGGAGATGAGCACCACCCCTAGAACTGGAAACGACTAGCACTAGGAACCTTTACCTTTACCTAATGGACAGAATCTTGCCCAACTAAAGTTATAACTTTCTAAACTGTTAGATGTATCCTGAGAGGTTCTAAGGTGTGGCTACCCTAAATCCCTTCCCCCGGTCTCAACCAGTTTGGGACTGTGCATTCTCATAATCCGGCCCTCTTTCTGGGAAGGCTCTGGATTGTCAAAAATCTCTTTCCCCGCCCCCTTCACTTTTGCAGGTGTACATTCCATCACACTGACTCAGACCATCAAGGACCTGACATGAAGGGGAGGTCACGTGTTAAATCTTTTCTCTTGGGGTGGTGGTAGTGATGTGATCTGGAGTTCAAGAAGGTTAAGATCAGTCTCTTGTCATGATATATCACTCTTTCATGACTACATGGAGGAAGGACCTGTTTCATTAGAACACCCGGCATCTAATGAACCAGTTGGGTTTCAGAAGGAACTTAGGGTTGTTCCTTTGGTTATGATGCACAGTTTGATTGAGGCTTTGCTCGTCACTTGGAATACAAGAGTACCAGCAAATGAGATTGCATTTGTATAAGACTTCTCCACGTAAGGATCCTGGAAAACAGGGGTGGGATTCAAAATTTTTAGCTGCCAGGTTCTCTGCCAGGTTACTGGATGGGCGTGGCCATGGTGGGTGTGGCCTACTCAGCCTCCTGCACCATGGCAGGGGAGTGTTTTCACCCTCCCCAAGCTCCAGAGGCTTTCCTCGAGCCTCCGGGAGGGTGAAAACAGCCTCCCTCAGGCTCCGGAAGCCCTCCAGAGGCTGAAAATGGCCCAGTTTCTTGACTTCTGGAACTTCCAGGATGCCTGTTTTTCACCCTCCCCAGGCTCCTGAGGCCTTTCTTGAGCCTCCAGGAGCCTTCCAGGAGGTGAAAACAGCCTTCCCCGGGCTCTGAAGGCCCATTTCCTGACTTCTGTAACTTCCAGGAAGCCCATTTTTTGCCCTCCTAGAGCCTCCACATGGGCACTGCACTTACCTGGCATCCAAAATGGGCCGTGTGGAGACTCCTGGAAGGGGAGGGGGGCAGCCAGTCCTTGCAACTACCGGTTCAGCGAACCAGATATAAAATTAGCATCCAGTTCGCCGAACTGGTCCAAACTGGCTGAATCCCACCCCTGCCGGGAAACCCTTTGATTTTCAGTGGAGCTAGGTGGTTTAACAGCAGACGAAACACCTGGAGTGCAATTGCAGGAAAAGGACTGCTTTGGGAGAACAACAGCAACAAAACATAATTACTTTTCTACTCTTTTCATGACCATGTGACTGGCTGGCAGCCCTGTTCTAGACGGCATGATTCCCCTTGGGGAGGAGTGAGGCAATATCTGTAGGGCATATAATATCAGCACTGTAATATCCTCATGCAAGCTATGTAAATATTTGATTAAATTTCATAGTTCACATCATTTACACAATAGCAGTGTGACGTGTGACATAGCAATAGCAATTAGCACTTAGACTTCTATATCGCTTCACCGTGCTTTACAGCCCTCTTTAAGTGGTTTACAGAGTCAGCATATTGTCCCCCAACAATCTGGCTCCTCATTTTACCAACCTCAGAAGGAAGAATGGCTGAGTCAACCTTGAGCCGTTCAGGATTGAACTCCTGCCAGTCAACAGAATTAGCCTGCAATATCGCATTCTAACCACTGTGCCATCACAGCTCCTAGGGACATCACTTATCTCCCTTCTCCTATTCCCTCCAAGTATCAGGTTGAGTATCAATGTTTTTGATAAGCATTTCATCTCCAAAAGCCATCCCAAAGACCAGAACCTGGGCATGAAATGGTCTTTTGCTATCAACCCTAACAGTAGGCAGCAGCTGCCAAAAAAGCCAACACAGTGCTAGGATGCATAAACAGAGGGATAGAATCAAGATCACGTGAAATGTTAATACCACTTTAAAATGCCTTGGTAAGGCCACACTTGGAATACTGCGTCCAGTTTTGGTCACCACGATGTAAAAAACATTTTGGGACTCTAGAGAGAGTGCAGAGGAGAGCAACAAAGATGATTAGGGTACTGGAGGCTAAAACATATGAAGAACAATTGCAGGAACTGGGTATGTCTAGTTTAATGAAAAGAAGGACTGGGAGAGACATGATAGCAGTGTTCCAATATCTCAGGGGCTGCCACAAAGAAGAGGGAGTCAAGCTATTCTCCAAAGCACCTGAGGGCAGGACAAGAAGCAATGGGTGGAAACTAATCAAGGAGAGAAGCAACTTAGAACTAAGGAAACATTTCCTGACAGTTAGAACAATTAATAAGTAGAACAACTTGCCTGCAGAAGTTGTACATGCTCCAACACTGGAAGTTTTTAAGAAGATGTTGGATAACCATTTGTTTGAAGTGGTGTAGGGTTTCCTGCCTGGGCAGGCGGTTGGACTAGAAGACCTCCAAGGTCCCTTCCAACTCTGTTATTCTATCCTATTCTATTCCTGCCAGTCAACAGAATTAGCCTGCAATATTGCATTCTAACCACTCTGCCATCACGGCTCCTAGGGACATCCCTTATCTCCCTTCTCCTATTCCCTCCAAGTATCAGGTTGAGTATCGATGTTTTTGATAAACATTTTGTCTCCAAAAGCCACCCCAAACACCAGAACCTGGGCATGAAATGGTCTTTCGCTATCAACCCTAACAATGTGACTAATATGGTGACTCTGGGCATAGTGTTCTGGTGCTTATTATTAATATATAATAAAGGTGAGAGTCTCACCCAGGGCTGGGCTTTAAAAATGTTAGCAAAGGGTTCTCTACCCGGTTGTTGGGTGGGCGTGGCCTAGTCAGCCTCCTGCACCACGGTGAGAGGGGGCGTTTTTGCCTTCCCCGGGTTCCAAAGGCTTTATTGGAGCCTCCGGGAAGGTGAAAATGGCCTCCCCAAGCTCCGGAGGCCCTCTTCCTGAACTTCCAGTAGGTCCATTTCTCACCCTCCCCGAGCCTCCATGTGCACCCTGCACTTACCTGCATCCAAGACGGGCCGAGTGGGGACTCCTGGGAGAGGTGGGCGGGGCGGGGCGGGGCCAGCCAGGAGTGGGATATGGGGGTTCTCCGAAATGCACAGAATCATAGCTATAGGTTCTCCCAAACCAGGGGTGAAATGCTCCCAGTTCAGATTGCCCAATCCGATTGCCCAATCCGGTAGCGATGGAGGCGGGTGTTCGGAGAACCGGTAGCAAAAATCCCTACCCCCCCACCCAATGCCCAGCTGAGCCACACAATCATCAGAGGGTTTTTTTTACTTTTAAAAGCATTTTTTTCTACAACCTCTTCCACTGAAAAAATGCTTTTAAAAGTAAAAAAAAAGCCTCTGATGATCACGCGGCTCAGCTGGGATCATCAAAGGCTTTTAGAAGAAAAAAACTCTTTTTTCCTTTTAAATGTCTCTGACAATCCAAGCTGAGTTGCCTGATCGTCAGAGGCATTTAAAAGAAAAAAAGTCTCTGCCGATCAGGCAACTCAGTTGGGATCGTCAGAGAGGTTGTAGAAAAATGGTTTTAAAAGTAAAAAAAAAAAAAAATTGCCTCGCCCACCCAGTCACATTACCCCACCACCACCAAGCCACGCCCACAGAACTGGTAGTAACAAATTTTAGATTTCACCACTGTCCCAAACCCCTGCGAACCCCCAGCAGCTCACCCCTGGACTCACCCTTGAAGAGCAAAACTTGAGTCGTTTAAACTATTGATTACTGAACATAGCATGGCAATGAATTCTACAGAATTTTGGAGTTAAATACAATCCATTCACTTCCCATTTTCACTCATAACCCAAGTTGGTCCCAAGGCCATATCGCCATCATTCTCACACCTGGATGCAGCAACTAGAGAGAGATGCAGAGTTGTGTGAAAGCCATACATATAAAGACATTGCTTCTCCAGGCAGTCCTATTCAATAAATGGATGCTTGTAACAACAGATGGCTTCAGCAGGAGATGACCAGAAGATTCAGCAAAGTTACCTATTAAACATTTTGGCTAACAAATGCATGAACAGGACTCAGAGGAAGAAACTCTTGTGGATACATATACAGAGAAGGAGACAAATTGAGGAAATTGCTTTTTCCGGTCCTTATACGACGCTTCCATATAACTATGGAATTCGTTGACTTTGGAGATAAGTCCTGGGCAGCAATTTCATGGAGGACTATGGGCTATCAAGAGCTCTTACTCTTGATGATGGTTGCTAAAACTTGAATCGGAGCTATTAGAAATGTGGATTATTATAGCTGGGCTGCAAATATCCACACAGCGACTAGATCAGGGGTGTCAAATTCGCAGCATCACAGCGGCATCACATGATGTATCAGGACTTTTTTCCCCTTCGCTGAACCGGATGAGGGCGGGGGCAGCACGTGACACATCCAGGCCACGGGCCACATGTTTGACAGCTTGCACTAGATGCAAGGAATTAACTAAAGCTGTATCTCTTTGATGCTATCTAGTACTGTGTTTCCCTGAAAATAAGACCCTGTCTTAGATTATTTTGAACCCCAAAATAAGTGCTTGGCCTTATTTTCAGAGATGTCTTATTATTTTGGGACGGGCGGAGCAAGATGGGACTCCTCTTGCTGTCTTACCTGATTTTCAGCTCTGTCTCCCTAACCCTAACCAGAGGAAATGGTGGGGACCGGCTGCGCATGCATTTAAATATTTTTTGGGAGGGCTTATTTTTGAGGGGGGGGCTTATTTTAGTGCATGCGTCCAAAGGCCCAATTGGGCTTATTATAAGGGAATGTCTTATTTTAGGGGGAAAAGGGTAGTAACCAAAACACTATACAAAGCAGAGTAAAAGAGGCAGTGGTGGGTTCCTCCAGGTTCGGCCCGGTTCTCCCGAGCCGGTAGCAGTGATAATATGATGTCACCGAACCAGTTCTGCCCCCCCACCCCTCCCCACGCCCCCCGTGCCCCCCACCCCCACACCACCGCGTTATTCTTACCTTTTATTTGGCCCCACCCCCAATCTATTGCTGCCTCCTGAGTCCCAGCTGATGGCTAGAGGGAAAAAAACTGTTTAAACTCTTGCCATGGGGCTTCAAAGGGCCACCCTACAGCTGATCAGTGTTAAAAGAAAACAAATGAGTAGACCAGTGCTTGCAAAAATACACGAGTAGATCAGTGCCTGCAAAAATACACGAGTAGATCAGTACCTGCAAAAATACATGAGTAGATCAGTGCCTGCAAAAAATAAATGGGTAGATCGATACAGCTCTGCAAGCAGTTAAAAGCCTGGTAGACCAGTATCTCTGCTAAATCCTAAAGAATTGTCACATGACCATCAAGCCATGCCCACAAAATAAGCCACGCCCACAGAACCGGTAGTAAAAAAATTTAGAACCCACCCCTGAGAAGAGGGCTATCATTCTCCTCCAGTGGTGGGTTGCTCCCAGTTCAATCTTAGTTTTATAGAACTGGTAGTAAAACCGGTAGGAGGCTTCGCCCACCCACCACAACATCATCATGGGTAATCTGCGCATGCGCAGAAGTGCGCACGCGTGAGCGAAGCAAATGTGCACGCGTGCTCCCATTGCAAACCAGTAGTAAAGATAAGGAGAACCCAGCCCTGTTCTCCTCCCTTTATTTTTGAATGTTTAGAACTTCATTTGGCCAGGACACAGGGGAATAAGATTGTATTCATGCTCTGGAAGAAAAGCAGAAGGACATGGTTTCAGATTAGCAGTCTCTTTAAAAAAGAGATGATAAGAGTGATAAAAAAAAAGAAGAGAAACCAAGCGAATCCATAATTCTTTTCCCTCAAGCCCAATGCTCCTTGTGGTTTGTAGGTTATGAGGTTACTAAAAAGTCAATGCCATTGAATTCACACTCCCAGCATGAATAACGTCACACAAACCTTTTTAGCAAGACAGAAGATTTATTCCAAAAATTCTTATTGTGCCCTCTCTTTCATTAAGGGCAAAATAGGGGTCCATATATCATCATTTTTCCTCTTTTCTTTTCCAAAGTGAATTCTTAATTTCCTTCTGCAAACATCTGAACACCTTAATTTCCTCCTGCAAACATCTGAAGACATCTTAATTTCCTCCTGCAAACATCTTCGGGGTCTGCAGTTTTAAGGGGGGGGAAAAAGTGACAGAGAAAGGGAGCAGACTGGAAATAATAATAAACACCTATTGCTCAGGCTTGGTTCCAAGTAGAGAACTGAGCAAATAGCTAAAGAGGGAAGGGAAGGGGGTGGGGGAGAGAGAAGAGATTTGGCACAATTGTTTTATGAGTTGGAACAACAATGGATAGAGAAAGCATAAAAACCTAATCTCGTCTCTGCTGTTGAAGCTATTCCTTTGGGTTGGGGGGGGGAAGCTAATAATGTTTGCTAAATGTATGTGAGCACGAGTGTATATAACGGTATTGATTTTACTGTACAATAACAATAGCTATTGATTTACTGTAACAGTAATTATACCACTAACACTTTGGTAGAGATTCTATTGTTCTTCAGTGCAGAGGAACAATAACTATATGGCTGCCCAGAACTGTTCATTAGGGACCAAAGGCCTGTTGAAAGGGAAGGCATTTAAACTTAATTTAATTAATTCAAATCTTAGGGTTGTTCGTTTGTTTGCTTGCTTGCTTGCTTGTTTGCTTGCTTGCTTGCTTGCTTTAAGCAACAACAACACACACATTCTCTGCAATTTGGAAAACCTTAATTTTCTGGTAAGGTGTTATAGTTCTCTTGAGTGTTGAGGTTTCATCTTCCGGAACTTCAAGAGACAGGACAAGAACTGCAAGAGAGAAGTTTATCTAATCGATTGCATTCTTAGGTCTCCTCACATAGGGAAGCACAAAACATTCTAGAAAGAGTGCAGAGAAGAGCAACAAAGATGATTAGGGGACTGGAGGCTAAAACATATGAAGAACGGTTGCAGGAACTGGGTATGTCTAATTTGATGAAGAGAAGGACTAGGGGAGACATGATAGCAGTGTTCCAATATCTCAGGGGTTGCCACAAAGAAGGGGGAGTCAAACTATTCTTCAAAGCACCTGAGGGTAGAACAAGAAGCAATGAGTGGAAACTAATCGAGAGAAGCAATTTAGAACTAAGGAGAAATTTCCTGACAGAACAGTTAATCAGTGGAACAACTTGCCTCCAGAAGTTGTGAATGCTCCAACACTGGAAATTTTTTAAGATGTTGGATAACCATTTGTCTGGTGTAGGGTTTCCTGCCTGGGCAGGGGGTTGGACTAGAAGACCTCCAACGTTCCTTTCAACTCTGTTATTCTATTCTATTCTAAATAAGTCTTGCATATGTTTGGCTGCCATTTACCAAGCCTTTATCATTTTTATGAGCTCTTTGTTGCAATCCCTGCTTATAGACAATAATTAAATGTGGTTACATCTCTGTTATAAATGATTTGGTAACAGAAAAGTGAAGACAATGGTTCAATCTCATTTCAACTTTACTGGAAATAAAACAAGAAAACCCTACAGCCTATAGTTGTTTCTCTCGAATTCTTGGAGTTTTGCCCAAGTACTTGTTTGCCTAGAAGTGTAAAAAAGTGATATATTTGGAGAGAAGGGGAAAATAGGGTTTATAATGAAAAATAACTCACCTCTTCTTCTTACCAGAACTAATGGGTTTCCCACAAGGTTACAATACTTCCTTCAATCTCAACAGAAGCTGAAATTCTAGTCAGGATTGCTAGAGTGAGTGAAATGGAAGAGTTAACATTTCCCATCAGCCTGGAAAATCAGTTTAAATTGTTCCAACTTAAATTAATCCATTTACTCCACGTTATTTTGATGTCCCTCCATTCTTTCCCCTAATGGAAAAAAATATGATCCCATTTTGTAACGGCATCTAGAATGCTTCATCCACAAAAGCACACAGCTCAAAATGTTTATGGGCCAACATATTGAAAACAACATTTGATGTGTAAATGTCAAGCATAATCAGCTCTCCTGTCACTAGCCAGCAAAGAAGGGAAAAAATATGCAGCTGCTAAAATGTCATTTACGGGACTTTAAAAGCTACGTTTTTGTCAGCCCCATAAATCCTTGAGCAATTGGGCAGCGATTTTGTCAATCAGCTCCTGGAGGGTTGAATCTGATTAGTACTGTTCCCTGCTTGCTTTTTCTTTCTTAATGGATTGTAGAAATCTGATAAGAATTCCAGATGAATGTTAAAGAATTCCATTAGGAAGTCTGCAGAAGTGAATTTGATGCTCTAATGCACTGCTATATTACGTACGAACGCGCTGCTAAACTGTCCAAATCCAGCTAGCTACACTGTGGAGAGAGAGAAGGATCACATTCATTCTAGGATTTACCAATGCAGCAGATTGGGGGGAGGGGGGGAGGTTGTAACTTTGTTTATTATGTGTAGTGGCTGAAAATCTTCATTGGCACCCCTCCTTTGTGGAACGTGGGTGTAATCTGCAATGGTGCATTATCTTTGTGAAACTATGAAACGTTGTTGTCAGAGTTTGTTGCAAAAAACAAATCCAGAAGCACACACAGATAAACTGATGCAGCAGGATTCATTAACTTCTTTATATACACAATAATACATGAAGTAAGTTTACAATTCCAACAGCAGATTTACAGTTTCATTTCAACTCAGATCAGCAGACGAGTTCACACAGACTAAAGTTTCAGTTTCAATTCTCTGCACAGAATCAGAAGCTGCAGACTAGGACATGCCCTGGCTCCAGTCTGTCTCAGCTCCCAATTGGCTGACTTAGTTGCTATGCCTATTCATTATCTGACCTCGTTACCATGTCTTCCCAGTCATGAATATTCTGACAGTCTACAACTTTTCCATGAAAAATATTTGTTGGGTCCTTGTAAAATGCAAGCCCTGAACCCATGGTTGAATCAATTTAACAGATTAACAGAGTTGGAAGGAACCTTGTAGATCATCTAGTCCAACCGGTCCCCACCCAAACAGGAGACCCTACACCATTTCTGACAGATGGCAGTCCAGTCTCTTTTTGAAAGCTTCCAGTGATGAAGCTCTCACAACATCTGAAGGCAAGCTGTTCCATTGGTTTATTGCTCTTGCTGTCAGGAAATTTCTCCTTATTTCCAGGTTGAATCTCTCCTTCTTCAGTTTCCATCCAGGATTCCTTGTCTGGCCTTCAGGTGCTTTGGAAAATAGCTTGACCCCCTCTTCTCTGTGGCAGTCCCTCAAATATTGGAACATTGATATCTTGTCTCCCCTGGTCCTTCTCTTCACTAGACTAGCCATACCCAGTTCCTGTAACCATTCTTCATGTTTTAGCTATCTAATGAGGCACCTGTCTCTGCATTGCCTTATTGCAGTATTTCTCAACCTTGGCAACTTTAAGATGCATGGATTTCAACTCCTAGAATTCCCCAGACAGCCATGTGGAACATGTTAGAATTGCCAAGGTTGGGAAACAATGAACTAGAAGGAATCACATCATCTTCAATATTTCCTATTACTGATTGAATCTCAAGTTGTCAAGAAAAGGAACCAGG
This sequence comes from Ptyas mucosa, assembly GCA_012654045.1. Classification (NCBI taxonomy): domain Eukaryota; kingdom Metazoa; phylum Chordata; class Lepidosauria; order Squamata; family Colubridae; genus Ptyas; species Ptyas mucosa. Next base: position 2,861,142 of record WNWU01000019.1, on the reverse strand, counting down.
TTGATGTTGGCTGGGTGGGACTGGCTGGAAATTTGGCTGGCCGGCTATGGGAATACTGGGAGTTTACGTCCATGCATCTTAAAGTTGCCAAGATCAAGAAACACTGTCCTAAAAGTTCGGCAGTGGGCAAGGTATAATAGAGAATAACAGCTGTCATTCATCGCAAAGTATACATTCAACAGGCACATAGAGATAAACAACATCTACCTACCACTTGGGACAATCAAAAAGTCCAAAACACCTCCTCTCCAGCAAGCAACACCCATATGAGCAGAGATGAACATCAAGATTAGTACTAGTCCTACAATCAAAAAGTAAACAATAACCCAGTCAAGGAACTACCAACACAGGCAAACAAGCTAAGAGTAAACAACAGCCTGCTCAAGGAAATATTAAGAACACTCCCACCAAAATTGACAGGGGGAGCCACTGGTATATAAAAATAAGAGCAAAGACCACTCCTTTCTAACACTGATGATGTTACCTAGTTTGGTAATGAAACGTCTGCAAGAAAACCACCAGGCTCAGAGAGCACCAAGGACCTCACAGTACACATTCAGCCAGCCTATGTTGCACCTATGTACATAGGTGCTTTGTGATCTAGCCACTGTTAGCTAATGATGTGCCACACATTATGAAATCACAGATTATTAAATTCTCCAGAAAAAAAAAAGAGAAGAGCATGTTAATTTCCCAAATTAGCCATTGCTAATTTGCTTTCTATGACTAGGTTTCATCTCAGCATGATGTTTTCTGGTCATAAACTTTACTTAGGCACAATATAAAAGTGTCAAGAGTTGGCACTGCAATGCCAGGTTCGCCATCTGGCTCATTTTCTGATACCTCCACACCCCCATGGATGCTGCCATATATGTTAATGAGAAGAATATAGTGGATGGTTCATAAAATAGCCTTCTTGAAGAGTTCATGAAATAACCTTATGCACGCCTAATTAAGCATTGTTTAAATTAATAAATAAAGCATATGTTCCACCATAAACACCTTGACTGCTGTTAGAAGATTCAGTGAGTCTGGTCAAACATGGGTAAGAGCCCATATTAAGGATGGCATTGTGACAATAAAGGGGAAGAAACGTTACTTTTTCTCTTCCCTTACTGCATCCATTGATTTTATTTTTATTTCTTTAGTTGTTTGCTTGTCTGTTTAGGGCCATGATGGCAAACCTATGGCACGCGTGCCACAGGTGGCATGCGAAGCCATATCAGTAGGCACGCAAGCTCAGCTCCGGCGCTCATGCACGTGCCAGCCAGCTGATTTTTGGGTCTTCTGGGCCCACCAGAAGTAGGGAAACAGGCTGTTTCCTGCCTCTGGAGGGCCTCAGGGGGTGGTGGGGAAGGCCCATTGTTTGCTGTCCCCAGTTTTCAGAGCCTCTCTAGGAATCTGGGGGGGGGGCAAAAACAGACTTCCCCACACACCCCTGGAGGCTCTCCGGAGGCCAGAAACGGCCCATTTGCCAACTTTTGCTGAGACCGGAAGGCCCATTTTTTGCTCTCCTCAGCCTCCAGAGCCTCTCTAGAAGTCTGGGGAGGGCAAAAATGGCCTTCCCCACTTCCCCGGAGGCCCTCCGGAGGCCATAAATGGCCCGTTTGCCAACTTCCAGTGGGACCTTCCAACTTCTGGTGGGACCCTCCAATAGAAATAGGGCACGCACACGTGTGATCTCCCGCAGCCCCTCCCCCCCTTGGCACGCAATGGCAAAAAGATTAGCCATCACTGGTTTAGGGTGTACAGCCTCACATCTCACATATGTGATTCTGGGAGGGTCACAACAATTAAAAACAATTAAAATGCAATGAACAAAATAACAATAGCAATAGCACTTAGACTTATATACCGCTTCACAATGCTTTACAGCCCTCTCTAAGCTGTTTACAGAGTCAGCATATTTGCCCCCAACAATCTGGCTCCTCATTTTACCCACCTTGGAAGTATGGAAGTTTGAGCCTGGTGAGATTTGAACTGCTAAATTGTAAGCAGTCAGCAGAAGTAGCCTGCAGTACTGCACTCTAACCACTGTACCACCGTGGCTCAAAATGCAAATAAAAACAAAAAAAAATCATACTAAAACCCATTATTTAAAAAAGCGACACGAAAAATAAATAGCTGTTGAACAGCCCTACTTCAGGTGATACTATTCATGCTAAATAAATAGCAAGGGCCTCCAGGAGCATCTGTGGGACCACTACACAGAATATTCTGGTAAATTAGTAGATAAAGTCACTCAGATTCTGTTAGGATATGGTTTGGGCCTAACTAGTTGTCCAGGCAATATATGTGTACTGTACCTTTAATCTGATTCATTGTAATGCTGAGTCATGCTGTAATTAGGTAATGACTGGTTGTGAGCGTATTTAAGCGAAGCATTGTAACATGTTCAATATGATGATATGCTGCTATGCTGCTATGCTGAAGCTGATGATATGCTGCCATTGAGAGGAGTTGCTATCTGCTAATGATCGTTTGATGGATCTGCTACCATCGTGGTTTGTGAACCAGAGTGAGTTTGTTATTCTGTAACTACTGGACTGATTTAACTGGCAAAGACTTGGAATTTGTTTAACGACTATGAGACTGCTTTTCTTACTATAAAGTAAGCTTTTGGTAAACCAGTTTGCTTATCTCTTATTCATTGCTCTCAGCAACGTTTCCTTGTGCAGTTACTCTGCTGGTTGGTAACACAACACCAATATCCTTAACAGATCCACTCTAAGTTGGAGTGGACAGATCCAGCCAAGCTACCTTGGCCTGGCCTTGTGGTGTGCCTAGGATGAGTTTGAACTGGTGACTCTGAAGAAGTAGACAGCCTTCATGGCATAGATTCTGCTTACTTGAGGGACTGTTGTCTAGATGAGTCATGAAAATTGGACTTCTTTTCTTTTTGATTTGAAACATTTCACTGTTTATCCAAGTAACTTCTTCAGTCCGAGCAAGTTGGTAATGATTTGGGAGAGGAGTGAAAGAATCCATTTTTGCTAAAGTGGGAAATTCTTCCCTCAATAGACACAACCTGTCCCCCATTTTTTTTATGCTGCTCTTGCATCAGCCCCGAGGAAGATCAAGACCACTTCACAGGTTCATTGACTTAATGATCAATCTAAGAGAAGGATTTAGGAGCAACAACCCTTAACAAGTCTCATCTAATGAGCCTATTGCAGGGATGGGCAAATGTGGCCCTTTTACAACCTATGGACTTCAACTCCCAGAATTCCTGAGCTTGGCTGTCCACAGGTTGTAAAAGGGCCACATTTGCCCACCCTTGGCCTATTTTTTTTTTAAATTTTATTTATATGCCGCCCTTCTCCGGAGACTCAGGGCAGCTTACAATGCGCTATTGAGATTAATGAGAGATGAAAGCATCCTAGAGGATATCCATGGGGTCCCCCTAACCAACTTGCTCAGACTAAAGAATCTACATGGATGTCTGTGGAGATTCTCAGTCATCCATGTCGTGGCTGTCCCAAAGGTGCTTTTTCAAAAGGCAACTGGATTTTCTTTCTGCATATGGGACATTAATACAATTGAACATGTCCAGAAATATTTCACAAGAAGAGTCCTCCACTCCTCCGCTCGCAACAATATACCTTATGCCACCAGACTTGAAATTTTGGGCTTAGAAAATTTAGAACTACGCCATCTTCGGTATGACCTAAGCATAGCTCATAAAATCATCTGCTACAATGTTCTACTGGTCAATGACTACTTCAACTTCAACCACAACAATACATAAACACACAATAGATACAAACTTAAAGTGAACCGCTCCAAACTCGATTGCAGAAAATACGACTTCAGCAACAGAGTGGTCAATGCCTGGAATGCACTACCTGACTCTGTGGTCTCATCCCCAAACCCCCAAAACTTTAACCTTAGACTGTCTACTGTTGACCTCACCCCATTCCTAAGAGGTCTGTAAGGGGTGTGCATAAGAGCACCAGTGTGCCTACCGTCCCTGTCCTAATGTTCCCTTTAATTGTACTCATTTTATGTATTCAATTCATGCTTATACTTATATATATTATCTAATATGTACTTGATAAATAAATAAATAAATAAATAAATAAATAAATAAATAAATAAATGTTTTGCTTCTCATCAAAGAAAGGATGACACGCAAATTCGTGAAGCGTTCCATATTTTTGATAAGAGCCTTGGATAGTACAGTGGTCTAAAGCACCCTGTTATTAACACAGCTGCCTGCAATTATTGCAGGTTCGAATCTCACCAAGGCTCAAGGTTGACTCAGCCTTCCATCCTTTCTAAGGTAGGTAAATTGAGGACCCAGTTTGGGGGGGCAATAAGCTGACTTTGTATAAATATATACAAAAAGTATGAAGGCTATTGCTTAGCGCCGTGATGGCGAACCTATGGCACGGGTGCCACAGGTGGCATGTGGAGCCATATTGGTGGGCACGCGAGTGTTGCCCTAGCTCAGCTCCAGCGCGCATGTGCGCACCAGCCAACTGATTTTCAGGCCTCCCAGTCCCACTGGAAGTTGGGAAACTGGCTGTTTCCGACCTCCAGAAGGTCTCCGGGGAGATGGGGAAGGCTGTTTTTCCCCTTACAGGCTCCTAGAAAGCCTCTGGAGCCTGGGGAGGGGGAAAAACGGGCCTACCAGGCCCACCGTGCCATAAGCAGAGGGAAGTGTGGGGGGTCACATGCGCATGTGTGGGAGGGCAGGGTGCATTGAATTATGGATGTGGGCACCCGCACTCATGACCCCCCCACGCTCCCCCCACTTTTGGCACACGACGACAAAAAGGTTAGCCATCACTGGCTTAGCGCATTGTAAGCCGTCCTGAGTCTCTGGAGAAGGGCGGCATATAAATCAAATTTTTTAAAAAAAACAAAAACTGAAGATGCTTCTTGGAAGAGAAGTGAAATGTCTTCAAGGAAAAACAAAGTCCAGTTGCCTTTTGAAAAAGCATCTTTGGGACAAGCTACTTGAATAAGCAGCGAAACATTTTAAACCAAAAAGAAGTCCAGATGCCATGACTCAACTTTCAGTCAACTCTACCTGAATGACTGAGAAACTTCATCAACGTATTGAGGGACTGTTGGCATCTACCTGGCTGATTTGAACCAACAAAGTTAGTATGCTCCAGGTGCCTTCAGAGAATTCCATCTATCTACCTGAAAGTGCACCTTCTCTGTTGTGGCACCTGCCCTATAGAATGAGGGTCCCCCTGAAGTTCAGATGGCTCCCACCTTGATGGTGTTCAGAGGTCCTTAAATACATGGCTTTTCTCCCAAGCTCTGGACTAGGATGGCTGTGAGTGTGGAATATTATTTGTGTTCTTGGCTAAGTTCCCTAGCTTGTTTAATGATCTCTATTTAGATTGTACATTTTTATCTTGTACTTGTATTGTGAGATGCCCAGAGGTGGTCGGAAGTTGGGTGGTACCCAAAATGAATACATAAATAAATAGAAATACACATCCCAAAGCTCCAGGGCTTCATGCACCCCCACCCCCCCGATACAAAAATACTTACATTTTAATGTACCAAAAGGAGGGAAAATTAAATATGCAACTGGAAAATAATTATTATTAGCCATATTGAATTATAATTCAATATTAAAGAACTGAAATCAAGTTCAGTTTTTTTTTCCCCTTCTGTTTCCACCATTACTTTCTGGAGGGCGTCTCCTGGCCAGACGGTCAAAATCCAAAAACTATTTTCAATTCAGAAAATCTGCATGCTATCTTAATGCCCGGTTGTACCTACCATCAACTCATCTATTTCTGTATCCATCCATCCATTATATTTTCATAACTTTCTCCTTCTCAGGACTCCAGGCAGTTTATGTAATAAAAAATGAAACATCCTAACACAATTTTTCCAATCTAGGAGCCCATTGGAACAAAATGGTTTCCATGGCTTTACAAATGCAATCAAGGTGAGAACTCCTGTTACCTGAGGGGACAAAGATAGATAATTTAGTGACTGATTCCTCTTTTGACCAGATCAAAAAAAACCAAAAAAAAAAAAAGTAAAATACAGGTTCTAATTCCAGGGTAAAAGGAAGACATGAGATTCTATAACCAGAGGTCTGCCCTACTCATAAAGACCCATTCCCAATCCCCCACCTTCTTAATGTCAGCCCTGACATGCGCCTGTGTGTCAGAGTTGCCATTCCGGTAGGTGCGGCGGTTCTGGCGAAGTGGCGGTCCCATTTCACCCTGGATCCTCGGCTTACCTCCTGGCCACCAAGCACTGTGAAGTGCTTGCCTGCCACTTCATCATCTCCTGGCTTGCACCCTCGCCGCTCATCAGCTGATAGGTGCACCAGCCGCAGGAGACCAGGCTGGCTCGGCAGCATGCTCCGGAGGCTGCAAGTGCCACTGGATGACATGTTCCTAGCCATGGCAGCCTTCTCTGGACATTTGAGGCACCTGGGCTGGCAGCAAACATTTCTGAATGGACTGGGCGGTGGATACAGCTGGGAGCTGCTGGCTGTGCGGCTGTTGAGGGCAGCTGAGAGGCGTGGAGTCACAGAGAGGTTTTGAAATGGCTGTAATGCTGGTTAATCCAGAGAGGCTTGGAAATGGCTGTAATGCTGGCCAGTCCGAGGGAGTGGCCAGCAGGCTGGGAGCGAGAGGGAGTAATGCCTAATTGCAGTGCCTAATTGCACAATGCTTGATGAGTGTGGGCTGGAGCTGGGTTAAGGGTCAGCTGGATGGTAAAGCTTTATAAGGTGGTGGGGAGCACAAAGCATTAGCTCCAACAAAATCTTCCTGAATTAACTTATGGATGTTATTTCATGCCGGATTCAAACCATCATTTGTGTGTGTGGTGTTTTCTTTATTGGTTCAATTTATTGGTTCAATTTATGTGCCGCCCTTCTCTGGAGACTCAGGGCGGCTTACAATGCATTAAGCAATAGCCTTCATACTTTTGTATCTACCTGCATAGTAGGGCTTTTGGGGGGCCCTAAGCGGTGTTCTTTTTTATACAAAGTCAGCTTATTGCCCCCACAATCCAGGTCCTCATTTTACCTACCTCGAAAGGATGGAAGGCTGAGTCAACCTTGAGCCTGGTGAGATTTGAACTTACAGTAATTGCAGACAGCTGGTGTTAGTTAACAGTACTTTAGTCTGCTGCGCCACCAAGGCTCTCTTTAAACATCGGAACCTGACACTTAATCTCAATAGTGATGGGGACCTGGAACAAACTCTTCCCTCCTGATCAATCCATGTGGCAAGATAATTCTGGAGAGGAACTGATCTAAGTGGCCCGGCAAGACCTTACTGCAAATGTTTCTTTTCCAGGAGCAAAAGAAATTCTTTAGGGAATTCTGAGTGTTTTTAAGATATCTTCATAAGCTAAGATTGCAGCTCTTTACTTGCAGTTAAGTATCTGGGACATCCTATGGTTATCTGAAGGGCTCCAATATTCCCCCATACTATGCAGGGACACCAGTCTTTCAATGCCTCCTATGCATTCATCACTGCATTATGTTACTGCATGCTTGGTTGAATCATAGCCAACTCCTTACAGTCCCTGGATCAAAGTTCTCCAAGTTATTCTATCATAACATTACAGCATTTTTGCAAGGTCTATGACCATTCTTCATGGCCAACTTGCCTCTGCCAACTCGCCACAGAATAACCCACCGTAGAACAACTCACCATTGGCCAACTTGCCATAGGACAAGAGTTACACTAATATCTTTTTCCCCCCAAGCTATCAAATTATGTTTTAATAATTGAAATTAGTATAGAACATGTCAGTTCCAAAAAGTGTGTGAAACTCGCAATGCACAAGAAGTCAGAATAGAAACTGTTCCAAATTTAGTTATACAAGGTACATTAAGAACACAAGTTCTACAGTTGTAGAAAAATGCTTTTTATGCATTAGTTGTTAGAAAAATAAAAGAAAGCCAAAATGGTGTCTGGAAACCAGTGTAGGCTTGTAAAAATGTCTCTTTTCTGCAACCATCATAGATTATTGGCAGGTTGACATCTTGGTAGTGACTGCCTTGTTTTCTCTTCCTTCCAGCTCCCCCACTCCAGCCTGGGTCACGAGATCTGCAATGTTTTTTTCCAGGTCATCAATGCAGCAGGTCATGCCTTCAATCCTGCCAATGATTTGGTCAGACATGGTCGGGAATGTGTCCTGCATTTCCTTCAGTGGGTCTGCATCAGTGGTGGGTTGCCCCCCAGTTCGCACCGGTTCTATAGAACCGGTAGTAAAACTGGTGGGAGGCTCCTCCCACCATCCCTGAAATCATCAAAACACTTCTGCGAATGCACAGAAGAGCGTGCACACGCATGCGCAAAGCAAGCGTGCGTGCACGGCCCCGTTGCAAACTGGTAGTAAAGGTAAGTAGAACCCATCCCTGGTCTGCCTCATGGCGGTGAGGTCCCGCATGGTTTTGAGGTCCATCTGCACCATGTCAATCCGCTGCAGCTGCTGCACCTCCTGGTCACCCATCCAGGCGTGATACCAAGGCGCTTCTAAAGAGTTACACTAATATCGAAGAAATAGTGGAATTGTAAGGTCTTGCCTCTCCAATCTTCCCAAGAAAGCAGGACTCTTGAAACTGCAGTTGTTCCAAAAGGAGCTTTTACAGGTTTGTGATAACAAGAGATCTAGGCAAGAACTGAAGCTTCTCACTTAAAACCAGCTATTTAAAGCAATGCTAGCCAAACCCGTCCCACATTACATCATTGCAGGGAAACAGAAACTTCATATAGAGATTAGCACAGTAATGCAGGAAACACAGAAACTGGAAACAGAAACAGAAACTTTATATATAGACCTCTCCATTCCTCCCCCCCTTCCTCCTCCCACCAAAATGCCAGCGTCCATGTAGAAATATCTGGGACCTGACAGGAATAGACTCATTAAAGAAAGGATGCCAAGGGAGGGACAAAATGAAATGTGAATGACAAATCTTAAAATAACTTTTTAATTCTGTTAAATAATTAAGTTGAATTGTTGAATTGCCTCGCAGTGAGTTGCCTCATGGCAAGCCATGGTGAGTTGGCTGCGGCACGTTGTCCCATTCCAATTCTCAGGTGTTTTTCTGTGGCTTCCAGTGCTCCATATATTTGCCTTCTGAACCATCAACTCCTCTATCCATCTTATCCACTGCTACCATTTTTCTATAAATGCATCAGCCTATATGATGAGTCCAAAGTTTTGTATGATGGTTTTTAATTCATGATCCCTGCTTTTAGTGAGATTCTGACCTTAGCCGCAGAGAAATTGAAACAGCCTTCTTCTACACCATAGCTCAGTGAAGTCAGTATCTTTGCGGTCACTTTTGTATAGAAACCATCCCTTATATCAGTAGATCACAACATACAGTAGAATACCACTCAGCTTATTGTCTATGGAGATTCTCAGTCATCCAGGCCATAGTTGTCCCAAAGGTGCTTTTTTCAAGAGGCAACTGGGCTTTCTGGTTTTTCTTTGAAAATGTTTCGCTTCTCATCCAAGAAGCTTCTTCAGCTCTGACTGGATGGTTCCATTCCCCACCATCCAGTCAGAGCTGAAGAAGCTTCTTGGAAGTTTCCAGTGAAGTCCATGTAGATGTTAAACTAATGTTGGGGATGGACCTGGGGTAAGGTGACCAGATTTTAAGATTGGTAAAGCGGGACTTTTAAAAAACTTTTTAAAAAAAGACAAACGCCGCGGGACACAACTTCCGTTTCCGGTAAAGGCGGGGCTTCCGACCAGGCTGTCATTTCTCTTTAAGGCAGGAGTCTCCACAACCTTGGCCACTTTTTAAGACTTGTGGACTTCAACTCCCAGAATTCCTCAGCCAGCTTTGCTCAAAAGCTTTGCTGGCTGAGGAATTCTGGGAGTTGAAGTCCACGAGTCTTAAAAAGTGGCCAAGGTTGGAGACCCCTGACCTGGAGGACTTGAGAATCTCCACAGGCGATGAATAACGGGAACACAACTCTAAAAAAAAAAACCCTCCCCAGACCGTACAACACTTCTCGGCCGCCCTAAATCTGGTTAATCTTTCCCCTCTGTCCCACTTCAACTGTCAAGAGAAGCGAAGGGGAACCAAACCCCAAGCGCCCATATGGACACTTACCATGCGAAGGGCGCGGCCATTGAAGGCTCACAAAGTTCTTTGGCTGGACGCCACCATGTTTTTTTCCCCCCCAGCCACGCATCGCGAGATTTGACCAGCGGAGGAGACTCCGCCACTTTTCCCATTGGAATCCTAGGAATCCCGGACAGCAGAGTGGGGGGGGGGAAAAACATGCTGGCTGCACTTGCGATCACCCGGCGGGGGCTCTTGGTAAGGTGACCAGATTTTAAAGCGGGACTTTTTTAAAATGCCACAGGACGCGGGACAAATTGTTGAAAATCGGGACTGTCCTGCCAAAAGTGGGACATCTGGTCACCTTAACCAGGGGTGAAATGCTCCCGGTTCGGACCAGATCACCCGATCCAGTAGTGATGGCAGCGGGTGGTTCGGAGAACTGGTAGCAAAAATCCCTGCGCTCCCCCACATGCCCAGCTGAGCCACGCAATCATCAGAGGCTTTTTTTTTTTTTA
>WNWU01000019.1:2838829-2850503 GCA_012654045.1 Ptyas mucosa | reverse complement strand
AAAAAATGCTTTTAAAAGAAAAAAAAAAGCCTCTGATGATTGCGTGGCTCAGCTGGGATCGTCAGAGGCTTTTAAAAGCATGTTTTCTGCAACCTCTTAAGGCTGTAGAAAAAATGCTTTTAAAAGTTAAAAAAAAATACTGCCAAATTTTATATACTATAGTATATTTCACATCAATTTGCTTTTAATTCTATGGGTTCCACATTCAGAATACTACAACTTTTAGGAAGTTTTTCTAATGTTCCATTTAGATTTAACTTCCTCTCGCTTAAAACCATGGTCCTGTGTTCTGAACCACGGACTGGGAGGCCTTCTCACTTTTTTCTGTGCAACCTCCTGACTGGATGCACCCTATAGCACAGTAGTGGGCTTCAAATCCCGTCGCTACCGGTTTGCTCATGGGCGGGCGCGCACTCATGCGCACGCACGACACTTCTGCATACGCGCAGAAGCTTCTGCACATGCGCAGAGACGTCTGAGCGGGTGGACAGAGCCTCCCGCTCCCACGGTTCGCCCGATCCAGGTTGAACTGGTAGCAACCCACCACTGCTATAGCACCAACCTCATTTCATGTAGGCAGTGCCACCTGAGAATGCAGATCAGAATGATAATAACAAATCATGCAAGAGCAGCATATCATCTTATTTTGCCTGATGTTACAATGCGATTAGCGATACCTTTGTTCTGGCAATATTTTCGGTGGCTCAGCTGGGCATGTTGAATAAAAGAAAGTGCTGGCTGCCTCTAGGGAACAGGCCTAGCTGTGTGTGTGTGTAAGAAACATCTTTTCTCTCTTCCTGTAGCCTCATTTTTTTTGCTGCAGTATGCAACCGGCGACAGATTAGCTGCGTCACTGCACACCAGCACAAAGTCCTTCATGGAGAAAATGAAATCAGTGCTCCTCGGGCAAGTTCTCCAAATGTGCTTAAATGTTTCATTCATTACACAGCAATGGGGGTTACAAAGACAGGCTCTCCTGAAGTTCATGGCAATGTGGGCTATGGTGAGTTTTCAACTCCCCCGTTTTAAAAACTTTGGAAGAATTATTCTTGAAGGCAAGATCCCCCTTGACTCGAGAACTCCTGATTAGAGTGTGGAAGTGCTGTTCACCCTACAGTCGTGAGATAGCTAGAACAAAGAGGCAAGATAACAGAATAACAGAGTTGGAGGAGACCTTGGGGATCTTCTAGTCCCGTGATGGCGAACGTATGGCATGCATGCTAGAGGTGGCACGCAGCGCCCTCTCTGTGGGCACGCGAGCTGTCGCACCAGTTCAGCTCCACCGCGCATACGAGCGCGCTTCCCGCCAGCCAGCTGGTTTTCAGGTCTCTGCCGCACATGTGCGGGGGGCGGGGTATGTGCGGGAGGCACGTGCATGTGCAGGGCCGGGGCACATGCAGGCAGGCCACATGTGGATGTTTTCATTCATTGCTTCTTGTCTGCCTTCAGATGCTTTGGAGAATAGGATGAAAGGAGGAGGAAGAGGAAGAGGAAGAGGAAAAGGAGGAGGAGGAGGAAGAAGGAGAAGGAGAAGGAGAAGGAGAAGGAGAAGGAGAAGGAGAAGAAGAAGAAGAAGAAGAAGAAGAAGAAGAAGAAGAAGAAGAAGTAGAAGAAGAAGAATTGTTTCCCCACATGGGCAACTTTGAGATGGATGGACTTCAATGCCTAGAATTCTTAGCAATGTTTGGGAATCCTGGGAGATGAAGTCAACATACCTTAAAGTTGCTGAGATTGGGAAACACTGCTGTAATAGCGTAACTCTCTTTCCCCCAGAAGAGAGGTGGGCTGCTGCCAGTTCGCACCAGTTCAGGCGAATTGGTAGTTAAGATTCTGTGCAGTTCGGCAAACTGGCCACTGGCAAATCCCACCACTGGCTGGCCATGCCCCTGCTTGTTTTTGGCCTGTTTTCTGAGGCGTTTTGGGCCATTTTTGGGGCCAAAAATGACCCAAAAAACAGCCTGAAAGCGACCCAAAAACTAGGCTGAAAACGGCCTGAAAACAGTCTGAAAAATGGCCCCAAAATGGCCCCAAAACAGCCTGAAAATGACCCAAAAAGTGGCCTGAAAATAGTCTGAAAAATGGCCCCAAAACAGCCTGAAAATGGCCTGAAAAATAACCTGAAAATGGCCCAGAAAATGGCCCAGAAAATGGCCCAGAAAATGGCCCAGAAAATGGCCCGAAAAACAGCCTGAAAATATCCCAAAAAGGGCTGAATACAGCCTTAAAAACAGCTTGAAAACAGGCCAAAAAATGGGCGGGGGAGGGGCCAGCAAGTGGTGGGATTAGCTAAGTGTGTTTACCACATAAACTGGATGCTTCACTAGTGCAAAGTATTGTTCCTTCTCCTTCTCATTTATAGTTCAGTCAACTTTGTGTAAGACAGATAGCAGCTTTACCAAGAGATTGGTTTTTCTGACAGAAAAGAATATTTGTAGCTCAGGCCTAGCTAGCACTGACGATGTTACTTAGTTTGGTAATGAAATGTCTGCGAGAAAACCACCAAACTCAGACAGCACCAAAGACCCCACAGATTGATTTTCTCATAGGTCCATCAGACAAATCCTTTTACAGGATCCAATCTGAGTCATTCAGTGCTGGAGCCCATCCTCAGGGAACTTTTCTCTTTCTCTCTCCAAAAAGTGTCCGAAAGTTTGGAAGACTAAACCTCTGCCGTGGTGACTCAGCGGTTAGAGTGCAGTATTGCAGGCTACTTTTGCCAACTGCCAGTTGTCTGCAGTTGGCAGTTCGATTCTCACTGGCTCAAGGTTGACTCAGCCTTCTATCCTTCCAAGATCGGTAAAATGAGGACCTAGATTGTTGGGGCAAATATGCTGACTCTATAAACCGCTTAGAGAGGTCTGTAAAGCACTGTGAAGTGGTATGTAAGTCTAAGTGCTATTGCTATTGCTCTGCTCCAAGTGACTGACTCAGATTGGATCCTGCAACATTCTCCTGGGACATATATATTTGCCTTCAAATCCTTTTACATTCCTCCATAGTTGCCTGGTAAATGTTATCTATTTTTATCAATTTACACCCTCTGACTTGCCATCTTACGTAGTCTACAGGAAGAATTCCTTCTGTAGAAAGTTAGCACCCACCCCTCTCCCAGAAGAATGAAATATTTTGGGAAATATTAAAAAGGCAGAATATTATATTTCCCTAAAGGAGAAATGGAGAAACATTCTCTTGGAGACAGAAAGCAGCCTCCAAGTCTTTCTTAATAGCTCCAGGAGGTACTGGGGCCAGTTTTTAAGAATGCAGATTTGGTAATCTATTCAAGGCAGAATTGAAACAAAGGCAGAATAGTAGGATTAGCCCTCACTCAAGATCCGACAAAGCCATTAAGCAACAATAGGGATTATTGCATCACCCTCAGAGCAGTCCAAATCTCAACCAAACTTAGCTCAGACAAACACCTAGGATTTATACTTTGCCTATAGAGTCAGCTATGACCCCTACATAACTCCTACATGGCCCCATGTGAGTCTGACAACAGCCAATAGAATACATGTTCTTGCACAGGAACAGGAAGCTCAAGTACAAAGCTCAAAGAAGGTATAAAAACCTTCCACTCTCAATTCCATTTTGTCAGCTGCACCAGAACCACAAATATGTGGTTCTGTTCATCAATATAGGGACCCTCTCTCCAGTCAGCCTCCAACCTCCATTTTGTCTCCAGGGCCTTTTTCCTGTCTTGGAACTGAATCAGATGGATATTTCTTCTCACACTTCCATTATAGGCCAGCTTAGTGGATTGTAAACCCATCTACAAATATTGTCTTCTATTGGATTGTAACCTCACCTACATGACAGAAAACCACCAAGAAGAGTGAGGTGAACGAGCCTCAGTAAACCCACTCACTTATCAACTTTGGTACTGCAAAATCTCCATTCCCACCCCACCCCACTCTGGGGCAGGGGTGAAATCTACTTACCTTCCTTACTGGTTCAGAAGTGCACATGCACGCGCAGATCCTCTGCGCATGCGCAAGCCCTTCTGCCCACCCATCCGACCAGGTGGGTGGGCGGAAGTGGGCGGAGTCTCATGCTGACATCGGTACTGGTTCTCCAAACCACTCACCGCCATTGCTACAGTTCAGTTGAACTGGTCTGAAATGGTAGCATTTCACCCCGGCTTTGGGGCCAGCCAGAGGTGGTATTTGCCGGTCCTCCAAACTACTCAAAATTTCCGCTACTGGTTCTCCAGAACCTGTCAGAACCTGCTGAATAGCACACCAGTTTGACATTTGTTATTAGTAGTAGTAGTAGTAGTAGTAGTAGTAGTAGTAGTAGTTAATCTTTAGTGAGATTCACAGCCTTTGAGGCTGGTTAATAGCTCAGCAGCTCGAGTCCTAACCAAGGACCCAGGAACTGTTAAGGTATCATCGGAGGATGTAAGTTGTTCCGAGTAAGGTGGTTTTTTGCAGAGTCAAAATGTTCAAGTCTGGTAAATTTAGAATTTCTAAATAGCGGGGTAGTCCTTTGGGTATTGCTCCAAGGGCTCCAATTACAATCGGGACAACACACAATTTCTTTTTCCACAGTCGCTCAACTTCAATTTGCAAGTCCCGGTACTTTGTGATTTTTTCTTGCTGCTTATCTTCAATCCGTGCATCACCAGGTATTGCAATGTCAGTGAACCATACTTTTTTCTTTTCAACTATTGTTATGTCAGGTGTGTTGTAGACCAAGTGCCTGTCAGTCCGAATCATGATGATGATGATGATGATGATGATGATGATGATGATGATGATGATGATGATTACTAGTAGTAGTAGTAGTAATAGTAGTATCACTATTGATATCTTTATCAACTGCAGTTGATTCTTCATTTCCTTTACAAAACTCTCCAGCCTTGCATATTGTTCAGAAAGGGGTTTCAGAGAGAAAGCAGAATAAGGCCAAACTGCAAAATTGTGGTTTTCATTTCCTGAATCTTTGCACATCAGTTGCCTTGCCAGGAGAGGAGGAGATTTTTTTAAAGAGAGAGGGGGGGAGGGAGGGAGAGAGAGAGAGAGAGAGAGAGAAAGAAAAGGACATTCATTTATTTACTCCCTGATTCCCTCTGCTTGCCAGTGTAATAACAAAAAGGTCATTCTCAGATTCTAGCAACAGTCAAGGTGATGCATGGTGTCAGAGCAAATGGATTTTTTTTTAGTGGTGATGGAAAGTATCTTCTCATCCACCCACACTCTATTGTATTTTTATGGGGGGGGGAGGCAGCCTTGCTTTCTAAGATAACCAAGGCACACACATTATGCAAAGCAAACAGCAGCGAAATTAAAAGCACAGCTGTAGCTGGGACATCATGTGATCTTGAAAAAAAAATCAAACATCCTTCCTCTGTTATATCAAAGGCTGTAATTACTCTCTGACAGCTTTTTATGCTTTTCTTAAAATAAATATCCCAGCTTCCACTTCAAAGTAACTATTTCAGGGAGGAGAAGGTTAGTCCCAGCCATCTAGAGGCAAACAGACTGTTAGCAGAGAGACCAATGTTTCTTTCCATGCAATACGAATGTTAGCTGTACCATGGTTTACTGAATTAACCCAGTTGTAGTACACTGAAATGTGAAATGATTACTGAGGTGGGCTCACAAAATATATGAGACAGTGGTGGGTTTCACTTAACTTTGCTATCGGTTTGCCCGCGCGCACCACTTCTGCGCATGCGCAGAGCATATTTGATGACATCCAGGCAGGTGGGCGGAGCATCCTGCCGCTGCTGCTAGTGGTTCGCCCAAACCGGAGCGAACCGGTAGCAACCCACCACTGATATGAGACAAGAATAAGTTTGGCTAGTGTATGGGTTAGTGTGTCTTGGGAATTTAATCAATGGATAGGCACCATTCAGGTCAAAGGTTGAAGCTTTCTAAAACCAGATTGAAACTTCTTGTGTTTACCTGAACTTCCTAGTAGGATCTCTTCTTGCTTTACGTCTGTGGAGATTCTCAGCCATCCAGGTCATGGATGTCCCAAAGGTGATTTTTCAAGAGGCAACTGGACTTTCCTGTTTTTCTCTGAAGACGTTTCATTTCTCATCCAAGAAGCTTCAGAGCTGAAGAAGCTTCTTGGATGAGAAGCGAAGCGTCTTCAAAGTAAAACAAGAAAGTCCAGTTGCTTCCTAAAAAAGCACCTTTGGGATGGTCTTGTTGCTTTATTCAGATGAGTGATTGACCATCCTAAGGAGGCATTAAAAAATTACACTAGTTCAGTGGCCCCCAACCTTTTGGGTATCAGGGACCGGTGCCATGAAGAAAGGTTTTTCTGCGGACCAGAGGAGGCATGGCTTTGCATGCCAACTTGCCATGGCCAACTCACTACAGCCAACTCGTTGCAGGACAACTTGTGGCGGAATAAGAGTTATACCAATATCAAGGAAATAAAATGGAATAGAATCATTAAAGAAAGGATGCAAAAGGAGGAAAAGAATGAAATGTGAATTGCAAAAAAAATTTAAAAATTTATTTATTTTAAATCATTACATAGAATTGTTCAATTGTCCCACAGCAAGTTGTCCCATGGCGAATTATTTATTTTATTTTATTCGGCTTATATGCCGCCCTATCTCACAATCTCAGGGCGGCTCACAACAATAAAACACAAGCTACAATATAAATAAGACTAAAATCTAAAAAATTTAAAATTAACCCTTAAAACCCCATCATCAGTCCAGGTCGAGGGATTTAAAAAGCCAAGTTTTTAATTCACGACGGAAGGTGCAAAGGTCGGAGCTCCAAGGGGAGTTGATTCCAGAGGGTGGGCACACCCACCGAGAAGCCTCTACCCCTGGGGGCCGCCGGCCGCCACTCTCTAGCCGACGGCACCCTGAGAGGCCCTCTCTATGGGCGCGAACCGGGCGATAGGATATGGTTGCTGGCTGTAAGTGGTCCGCCAAATATCCTGGTCCTAAGCCATGTAGGGCTTTATAGGTCATCACCAGCACCTTGAATCTCACCCGGAGGGCAACCGGTAGCCAATGCAAACCACGCAGGAGGGGTGTAACATGGGAGTATCGGGGTTCTCCCATCACAACCCGCGCGGCTGCATTTTGCACCAGCTGAAGCCTCCGAGTGGTCCTCAAGGGCAGCCCCATGTAGAGAGCATTGCAGTAGTCAATCCGCGAGGTGACCATTGGCCATGGCAAATTGATGAATTGGCCATGGCGAGCTGGCCGCAGTGACTTGGCTGTGGCAAGTTTTCCCATTCTGGATTGAGCAAGACCAGAGACAGGCAACAAAAATGGTATAAGGTCTCTGGGACATATCAGGAGAGATTGGAGGAATTGAATACGTACAGCCTGGAGGATAGAAAGGAAAGGGGGACATGACTGAGGTCTTTAAATATATTAAGAATGTAAATACGGCAGTATTTTCAATATTAAGCAAAAATCAAGAACACAGGGGCATAACCTCAAACTGACTTGAAGGAAGTTCAAAAGGTAATGTTAGAAAGTATGACTTCACAGAAAGAGTAGTGGGAGCTTAGAACCAATTTCCAGCAGAGGTAGTGCGTCAATTGTCAGTAACTGAGTTTAAATTTAATTGGGATAAACACATTTCCATTATCCAAAATATTTATTTATTTATTTATTGGTTCGATTTATATGCCGCCCTTCTCCGGAGACTCAGGGCAGTTTACAATGCGTTAAGCAATAGCCTTCATACTTTTTGTATATACCTGCTTAGTAGGGCTTTCGCCCCCCCCCCAAAGCAGTGTTCTTTTTTATACAAAGTCAGCTTATTGCCCCCACAATCCAGGTCCTCATTTTACCTACCTTGGAAGGATGGAAGGCTGAGTCAACCTTGAGCCTGGTGAGATTCGAACCTGCAGTAATTGCAGGCAGCTGGTGTTACTTAAGAGCACTTTAATCTGCTGCGCCACCAAGGCTGTTATCTTAAATAAATAAATAAGAAAACAATCAAAAAACCAAAAAAAACTTCAAAGGACAGAATCAATGGACTACTTGGTCTTTTTCTTCTGTCAATTTTCTGTTTGCTTCTTAAAAGTGCAACGATTGCAGCAAGATAAAATACAAATTCAGTATTAAAAAGTATCAGAAGATAAATGTAATTCCCAACAGAATGAACGGAAAATGGAGTCAAGAAAAAAAAAGTTGTAGAGCCGCTTGCAACAGAGTGATAAGAATTATGTTACAGTACAAAAGTATTCAGAATTATGTTAATGGGAATCATGAAACAGAACGCATAGCGGGATGATAAATAAGAGGAAAAAAATGCCTACAAAAGACATTGCTGCAAAAATCGAAAAAAAATGAGCATCTGCAAAAGTTATTGAAAAATGTATATACAGAGAAAGGAGTTGCAAATAGTAAACAACTTAATGTTCCTTGCTCTATTCATGCACGCATGCATTCATTCGTTCCAAAGAAAAGGTACAGTGAGTTGGAGAGAAATTGGAAGTTGATGAACAGGGCTTAAAGTACTTCCAGACATATGAATGGAATTAAAAATCAAAGGGATGAAATGATTTGAGATGAAACTAAAGGGAGAATTGCTTGAAGGAATGTTTTATTTAATTTTTGAGTCCAGACAAGCTCATCCAAATACTGCCACCTGTAAGCAAATTGTTTATCCTAAAGGATTCTTCAAAAGAAAGCAGACTCAGTTCATCATCGGGCCTGGAATTTTCCATCTTCTAAGTCAGGGGTGTCAAACTCGCATCGTCACATTGTCGTCACGTGATGTATCACGACTTTTTCTCCTTTGCTAAAATGGGGGTGGGAATGGCCAGCGTGTGATGCACCTGGCCTGCGGGACTTAAGTTTGACACCCCTGATCTAAATAAAACAGTGTTTCTCAACTTTGCAAACTCTAAAGGAGTTGGACTTCAACTCCCAGAATTCCCCAGCTACCCATGGCTGGCTGGGGAATTCTGGGAACTGAACTCTATTCTTGCCAAGGTTGAGAAATACTGAACTAGAAGGAACAACATCATCTTCAATGTTTACTACTGCTGATTGAATCCCAAGTTGTCAACAAGAGGAACCAAGTTGATGTTTACGATTTAGATACTCTTTTCTTTCCTTGCTTGCCTTTACACTAAATCTTTGGTGTTATTTCTGAAAAGAAAAAGTAGAAAATCCTGAAAAAGAGGATTAAGAGGCATCTCATCAATAACCTTTCATGCAGAAAGAGAAAACAAACCAGTGTCTTCAACCTCCATACAAGATGCTTATAAACGGTCAGAGTTACACATTACCTGTTCACAGCAGAGTGAGCGGTCCTGCAACTGCCTTTTAATACCAAAAAATAAAAATAAAAATAAGTAAATGCCCAGAATTGTTCTCTATGAGTAGGGTGGCAAATAAATTCAATAAATAAATAAATAGAAATAAATCAAGTCAAAAAAAAAATGTGGGAAGGCTGCATATGAAAATTGTAAAATGTGTCTATCTGATGAGAAGAACTGGATTCTCCATAAAGCAATTTAAAAATAGTTTCAGAGACTATAACAAGGGTATCAAACTCAATTTTATTTATTTATTTATTCATTCATTCATTTATTTTTCATATTTCTATGCCGCCCACTCTCCAAGGACTCTGGGCGGCTTACACCAAAGACAGTATACAAAATAGCATATTGCCCCCAACAATCTGGGTCCTCATTATACCCACCTCGGAAGGATGGAAGGCTGAGTCAACCTTGAGCCAGTGAGATTTGATCCGCTGATCTACTGAACTAGCAGTCAGCTGAAGTAGCTGAAGTACTGCACTCTAACCACTGCCCCACCTCAGCTCATTGAGGGACGCATCAGGGTTGTGTTTGACCTCGGAGGGCTAGGGGGGTGGCCAAGGTAGGTGTGGCCAGCTTGATATCACTCAGGTGTTGGGGGCACCTGTGGTGGCCAAGTGCTAAGGCAGGACTTCTCTCAGACCCAACCTCACTCTCATTATAAACTCCTTCCTTTTCTTCTTTTTCCTTCCCTCTTCCTTCTCCTTTCTTCTTCCTTCCCCTCTTTCCTTATTTTTCCTTCCTTGCTCTCTTCCCATCTTCCCTACTTTTTCTTTCTCTTTCCTCTTTCCCTTTCTCCTTTCCTGTCCCTTCTTGCATGCTCAAATGCAAAAGGGGAAACATTTCTCCTTTTGTTTTGTTTTTAGTTTGTTTTGCTACCACTCTGCCAACGAAAATGGAGCGGGGGGGGCATGTGGCTGCCCGGGACCCTGTTTTGGCCCGCAATGGCCTCCTTCAGCTCTCTGCCAGCGAAAACGGAGCTTGGTCCTCCTGAGCTCCATTTTCACCGGCAGAAGCACTGTGGGCAGGTCCTTTGCTGTTTCCAAGGCAGCCCCGGGGACCAGATCTAAGCAACCTGTCGGCCGGATTTGGCCCGTAGGCCGTGAGTTTGACACCCCTGCTTGATTAAAAACAATGTGTTATTCCTGTTCTCATGAACTTCCTTTTCTTTGTCCTCCACAAGGACCTTCTACCTGATTTTCAGAGCTAATCCCAGAAACTTTCATTATCCTTGTTTAAGCATGTCTCATTATCTCTTTTTAGGAGTCTCTAGCTTCCTTTTAACAACATACCGCTAGCTTGAATGACAATTACATTATACTCGTGTGCGATGATAAGAGTAGCAGCTTTATTTTAAAAGAAACAAAGGTATTCTTTAAAGATCAGCACATTGTGAAATAGCTGGTCTTAAGTCTGCCCTTTTGCCAAGATCATTACTAATTTCACGCAGTTCCTAGAAGTGACACAAAAATATTCCTTTATGGAAATATAAACATTGGTGACAGGTTTTTAGTAGTAGAGTCAACAAAAAAAAGTTGTGGAAGAGAAAGAGAGTTATCTTAGGAACAAAAGAGAGAAAAAACATCTTGGTATCTCAAGATTTAGTCCGCTTTTCCCTGCATTCTACAGCCTCCATTCGGTTTTTATAGCCATCCATTTGTCTAAAGATGCATTGAATATAAATAAGTATATCACACATAGATTAAGGCAGAGGTGTCAAACTCGATTTCATTGAGGGCCGCCTCAGAGTTGTGTTTGACCTTGGGGGGGATGGCCACAGGGCATGGCCATCTTGATGTCAATCATGTCGGGGGTGCCTGTGATAGCCCAAGTGTTCTGTCAACGAAAATGGGCTCGCGGGCTCCATTTTTGCCTCCATTTTTGTCCGTTTTGGGACAGCCTCTTGCAACCCTCTGCCAGCGAAAACGGAGCTGTCCCGAGCTTCGTTTTCACTGGTGGAGGCACCACAGGCCGGTTCTTTGCTGTTTCCAGGATGGCACCATGGGCCAGATCAAAGTACCCCACGGGCCAAATCAGGCCCACAAGCCTTGAGTTTGACACCCCTGGATTAAGGGAATGAGATTGTAAGCACTGCATATTTAATTTCTTGACTTTTAAAAAGTATACAATTGCAGCTGTCAGATTCAAATTTCTTAAAAGACTAAATTCCTAGTACAGCCATGTTCAGATCTAATTGATAATCAATGAAACAAATCAGGCCAAACACATTCTATTAATTCCCAGAGAGTTAAGCATGCTTAATTTTCTCTAGACCAAACCGAACTTGTTCAATTCAACTGTATTAGCTTTTTAGAGGGCTAGCATTCTTACCATCCAAGACTTAGGTCTAGAATTACAAAATAAGTTTCTTTGTTTTGTTTTGTTTTGTTTTGTTTTGTTTTGTTTTGTTTTGTTT
>WNWU01000019.1:2819312-2838819 GCA_012654045.1 Ptyas mucosa | reverse complement strand
TTTGTTTTGTTTTGTTTTGTTTTGTTTTGTTTTGTTTTGTTTTGTTTTGTTTTGTTTTGTTTATGGCCACCCACTCACTCTCAGTGACTCTGGATGACTTATAAACAATTTAAAAAATGATATAAAAATTTCAATTGTTTTGGAAACAACTGAGCACACACTCAAAAGTTACCCTGAGGAGACAAATTCCTTTCTTGCATTCTGACTTTTTTTCCCTTCACCAAACAATTCTGCAGATTGTGAATGAAAATTTGAGAAAGGGCTCACATGAATCTCTTTAGTTAGCTTCCATTCAAAACCTAGTGTCCAGACTATGCCGAAAATTATACCTGATATACAGTACCATAACTTTTTCTTCTCAGTATTCCAAGAAGCATTGAGCAACGGAATCTGGAAATCACTATCTTCATTTTTCCCCTTGCCTGCAAAATGGCAGCACCTTGGCTGCTAGTGCCCTTTCCTCTTAAGACCCATTGCCACAAGGAAGAGGGTGTCAACCTATTCTCCAAAGCATCAGAAGGCAAGACCAGAAACCATGGGTGGAAACTAATCAAGGAAAGAAGCAACCTTAGAACTAAGGAGAAATTTCCTGACAGAACAATCAAGCAGTGGAACAAATTGCCTTTGGAAGTTGTGGGTGTCCCATCACTGGAGGCTTTTAAGAAGAGACTGGACAGCCATTAGACAGAAATAGTATAGGTCTCCTGCGTGAGAAGGGGGCTGGACTAGATGACTTCCAAGATCCTTTCCAACTCTATTACTGTTACCTCTGTCTCCCTGGCCACCGATGGCTATAAAAGCTGAGCAGAGCATTAGCCTGGGTGTGGAGGTAAGGTGGGTTGTGTTTGTTTGGGAAACAGTGTGAAGAAGCCTAAGGCAAATAGAAGATTTACTGTTTGTCAGAAATAGGACTCACTAAGACAAGTAGCGAAAGAGCAGGCATTGTAGTAGAATTGGGGAAGAGCGGTACAGTAAACACTACATATTAGTCTTTGAGTACTTGTGGATGTGTTGCAGGGATGGGTTCTAGATTTTTTTACTACCGGTTCTGTGGGTGTGGCTTATTTTGTGGGCGTGGTTTGATGGTCATGTGACAATTCTTTAGGATTTAGCAGAGGTACTGGTCTACCAGGCTTTTTACTGCTTGAAGAGCTGTATCAGTCTACCCATTTGTTTTTGGAGCATCCTGGTCTACCCATTTGTTTTTCGAGCATCCCGGTTTACCACCACACTGCCTTTTAACACTGATCAGCTGTAGGGTGGCCCTTTGAAGCCCCATGGCAAGAGTTTAAACAGTTTTTTTCCTTCTAGCCATCAGCTGGGACTCAGGAGGCAGCGAACAGATTGGGGGCGGGGCCAAATAAAAGGTAAGAATAACGCGGGGGCAGGGCCGGGAGGACCCAGCTCCCGAACAAAGAGAACCGGTTCGGTGACGTCATATCGTCACCGCTACCAGCTCGGCCAAACCGGGCCGAACCGGGAGGAACCCACCATTGGTGTGTTGCCTAGAGGCCAGGTGGGATTGTGTTGATTTGGTGAAGTGTTTGACCCCAGTAACCTGAGTGTATGTTAAACAACCTGTGACACCTTCTAGGGGGTTTTTTAAAATTGTCATTAACTAAATTAACTAAATTTTTAAGGGGTTCTGGGGAGGGGGAGGGGAGGGAGGGGAGGGGAGGGGGGGCAGGCCTGGTAAGGAATCATGGCATGGGAGGAGGGGATCCTGGGGTTGAGAGGGGAGCTAGAGGTTGTCTGGATAGTGCCTGGAACATCACTTCCGTGAGTGGGAGGGGTAGATATGGCGGGAGTAGGGGGCCATATCGAGTTAGGGGAGTGCGCACTCGCTGTTTACGAGCGGTGGCACGCTCCGGCCCCCAAGACTCCACCCGTTCCCCAGGTTGCACAGACCCTCAGGGCCCGATCCTTCGGCTGATGTTATGCAATGCCAGGTCCGTAGTAAATAAAGCCCCCCTCATTTGTGATCTTATTTGTGAGGGGGGAGCGGACCTGACAGGTATTACGGAGACCTGGTTGGACCAGGAGGGGGGGTTCCCCTCATTGAAATGTGCCCACCAGGTTTCCTTGCATTCCATCGGCCAAGGTCACAGGGCAGGGGCGGGGGAGTAGCGGTTGTTATTAAAGAAGGTCTGAGACCGAGGGAGGCCACAGTTCCTCAGACGACCGGCTGTGAGTCCCTCCTTGTGAAATGGGGTCATGGGGTTCAGATGGGTTTGCTGGTCACGTACCTGGCTCCCTGCCACGTGGCAGCAGCCCTGCCCGAGCTCCTTGACGTTATCGCCGCGGTGGCAGTTGAAACCCCTAGACTTATGGTCATGGGGGATTTCAACCTCCCATCTGTGGGCGAGACGTCGGAGGTGGCTCGGGAGTTCATGGCTTCCATGACAGCTATGGACCTGACCCAGTTAATTCATGGCCCTACCCACATGGGGGGAAACACACTGGATCTGATTTTTGTCTCTGGACTGTGGTTGAGAGATCTTGAGATAGGGGACTTAGTCATCGAGCCCTTGTCATGGTCAGATCACTCTCTCCTTCGTCTTGACTTTCAAACCGCTGCACCCCGCCGCAGGGAGGCGGAGCCTGTTAGTTGGTTCCGCCCCAGGCGCCTGATGGAACCTGATAGGTTCCAGATGGAGCTTGGGCCATTTCCTGAGGCTCTGGCACACGCCTCGACCGGAGACCTAGTGGCCACCTGGGATAGGGCGGCTACGGGTGCTCTGGATTGGGTTGTGCCTTTGCAGCCTCTGACCCGGCGCCGATCTCAATTGGCTCCTTGGTTTTCTGAGGAGTTGAGGGAGTTGAAGCGCCAGAAAAGACGCCTAGAGAGTAGTTGGAGAACCAGTCGTTCTGAATCTGACCGGACACTAGTGAGATCCCATATTAGGAATTACTTAGTGGCGATAAAAGCAGCTAAATGTAACTATTTTGCTGCTCTTATTGCGTCATCAGATAATCGCCCAGCCGCCCTCTTCAGGGTGACCCGCTCCCTACTTCATCAGGAAGCGCGGGAGGACCCCTTGGAGGGTAGAGCTGAGGATTTTGTTCAGTATCTGCATGACAAAATCACTCAGATTCGGGAAGACTTGGACTCCGACTGGGTAGTCCCGGGGAGAGGGACAGGGGCAGGTCTTGTGAGTGTTATCTGGACTGAGTTTGATCCTGTGACCCCTGAGGACGTGGACAGGATTCTGGGCAGGCTGAACGCGACCACTTGTTTATTGGACCCGTGCCCCTCCTGGTTAGTACTGGCTTCCCGGGAGGTGACACGCAGCTGGCTCCAGGGGATTATAAATGCTTCGTTGGGTGAGGGTGACTTTCCCGCCGCCTTGAAAGAGGCGGTGGTGAGGCCTCTCCTCAAGAAGCCTTCCCTGGACCCAGCAATGTTGGTAAATTATCGTCCGGTCTCCAACCTTCGCTTTTTGGCGAAGGTTGTTGAGAGTGTGGTTGCGCAACAGCTTCCCCGGTACCTGGATGAAACGACGTATCTGGATCCGTTCCAGTCGGGTTTCAGACCCGGGTACAGCACGGAAACGGCATTGGTCGCGTTTGAAACGGAGATGAGCACTGCCCCCTAGAGTTGGAAATGACTAGCACATATATGTGAGGGGAACCTTTACCTTTACCTTTAAAGAGTTTTTTTTTTAAGTACAGAATCAAAATATAAAAGGCAAAGTGAAACATAGAGCATAAGGAAGAAAAAAAACAATCTGAAGAAAGTTTGGTGATGCGTTCACCTAGAATTATAGGCCTGGAAGGGACCTTGGAAGTCTTTCAATCCAAATCTCTGCCCAAGGCAGGATACCTTATATCATCCCAGACAAGTAGTTGTCCAATCTTTTGTCGAAGACCTCCAGCGATGGAGCACCCACAACTCTGGGAGGCAAGCTATTCAATTGATTAATTGTTTTCACTGTTAGAAAATTTCTCCTCAGTTCCAGGTTGGATTCTCTTTAATGAGCTTCCATCCAATTACTTCTTGTCCTACCCTCAGGTGCTTTGCAGAATAAATGACTGACCTCTTTACTTTGATTTTTTTTTCCCAATCACCAGCCACTACTTAAATCTTTGTACTAGGAGATGTTGGCTTATATATGTGTAGTAAGTTAGCACCCGCCCCTCTCCAAGAAGAATGAAATATTCTAGGAAATATTAAAAAGGCAGAATATTATACCCCCCTGGATGAGAAAAGGAGAAACATGCTCTTGGAAAGCAGCCCCAACCATTGTTAATAGCCCCAGAAAGACTGGTGCCAACCTATCTACAAGACAAAAGGCTGGGCCAGCTTAATTACAAAACAAAAGACCTTCACCCTCAGGACATGATATGATTAGCCTTCACTCAAGATCCAAACCAAGACAAAACCATAACAGGAATTGCCCCTTTCAGAACACATGCCTCTTCATTACATCACCCAGCACAGTTCAACCAAGCTTGACTCAGAAAACCTACAAGCAGCCTCTACAGCAGCCAATGGGATACCTGCCCTTACACAGGAACAGGAAGTTCCAAGGCGGGGCCCAAGAGAGGGTATCTCTCTCCCTCTCTCTCTCTCTCTCTCTCTCTCTCTCTCTCTCTCTCTCTCTCTCTCCCATGTGGTGCAATAATACTGGTGCAATAATGTTTTGTTATTATGATTTATTGAGTTACGGGATTTTCTGTCTTCACTGTGAGTTGTATTGCTTCGGGGGAGGGTGCACTGAGGGAGCTCAACCAATCTCATTGTACATTTGTTGTGCACTAACAATAAAGATTTGAATTTGGATGTGCTCAACTGCCCAGGACCTCAAACCATGTGGTCCTGTTCACCATTAAAACCATCCTTCCAAGCAGCCTCCATGTTTCCAGTGTCTTTCTCCCCACTTGGAACTGAACCCAGATGGATATTTCTTCCAATGCATGTTCAAGTTGTTGTTGCATGCATACGCGTTGAACTGAAGAGTGATACACATACCCACATGCAGAGACAGCTGAGGGTAACACCTAAAGACATTATACGAGCTGCTAAAGGACATGGCTGTTTGAATTATTCATAAACAAGTGTTTAGCATGCATTCCTGCACCTTGCATTGCATTTTAGAATTTCCCCATCCTAATAAGGAACATTTCCATGACCTCTCTAACTGCAGGTCCCCAAACAGACCTTACTAAACATAGTCTCCATTCATTTTTATTATCTCCAGTTGAGCACTCAGACTAATACAAATTTAACCAGAGAAAATTTACTTTAATATACACGTTCCACGCACAAACCGGAATTACTGACTGTGGAGCAATTTCTGAGCTGAATTTCCTCTGAACTCGGTGAAGAACATTAATCTTAATTCAAATCCACATCTGTTACGTTCAGGGTATAATTGCCAACTGGAATTTGCCTTTGAGATTTTTATTGGAAAGAGTTGGAAAAACTCGTGGATGTTTGCGTAGGAGAGGAAGGAACACAGCATCTGTCTGAGCAATCACTTTTACTGTCCAACTGCAGGTCCTGTTAAGAAAAGAGTATTATTGTTTATTCTTTTGGTTGGTCACAGAGTCAGCCAGATGTTTTGACTAGATTTGGCATTTTTGTCATTGAGTCTTTCCTAAGGAGGTAGGAAAAACAGATATTGTCGTTCAATGGTGTTAAAGGTAACACTGCAGGATGTAAGCTGTCCGGAGTAAAGCTACCTTTTGCAATTACTATTACAGGTAATCCTTGATTTACAACAGTTCATTTAGACCGTTCAAAGTTACAAATGGACTGAAAAAAGTGACTTATGACATTTATCACAGCGACCACCTTTGTAGCATCCCAATGATCATGTGATCAAAATTCAGATCTGGTTCATATATATGACTGTCGCTGGGTCCCAAGATCATGTGATCACCTTTTGCGACCTTTTGGCAAGCAAAGCCAATGGGGAAGCCAAGCTTAATAGCAGTAACTGTGAGTGGTATCTTGGAGTCTTAGTGGACAACCAGTTAAATATGAGCCAGCAGTGTGCAGCGGCAGCCAAAAAAGCCAATGCAATCCTAAATTGCATTAACAGAGGGATACAATCAAGATCAAGTGAGGTACTAATACCACTCTATAAATAAAGTCTTAGTAAGACCACACCTAGAATACCGCATCCAGTTTTGGTCACCACACTATAAAAAAAGATGTTGAGACTCTAGAAAAAGTGCAGAGAAGAGCAACAAAGATGATTAGGGGACTGGAGGCTAGTCTAGTGAAGAGAAGGACCAGGGGAGACATGATAGCAGTGTTCCAATATTTAAGGGGCTGCCACCGAGAGGAGGGGGTCAAGCTATTTTCTAAAGCACCTAAAGGCCAGACAAAGAATAATGGACGGAAACTGAACAAGGAGAGATTCAACCTGGAAATAAGGATAAATTTTCTGACAGGGAGAACAATCAACCAATGGAACAGAAGTTGCCTTCGGAAGTTGTGGGAGCTTCATCACTGAAAGCTCTGAAGAAGAGATTGGACTGTTAGAAATGGTGTAGGGTCTCCTGCTTGGGCAAGGGGTTGGACTAGATGACCTACAATGTCCCTTCCAACTCAGTTAATTTGTAATCTGATTCCCTTCACAACCAAGTTACTAACTTATCAACTGCAGTGATTCACTTAACAACTGTGGCAAGAAATGTTGTAAACTGGGGCAAAACTCACTTAACAAATGTCTCACTTAACAACAGAATGTTGGGGCTCAACTGTGGTCGTAAGTCGAGGTCTACCCATATTACTGATATTATATATTAATATTATACATAATGTTTCTCTGAATTGATTTTACTTTATTCTTTACTGTTTTATTTCTGCTGCATTCCTTCAGCTGCTCTTTTGGTCCTTTTGAATCCTTGACCCAGATAAAATTAATGTCAATCATTTAAAGGAGTTAAAAGCTTTTTGCACCCCGGCCTCAGGGGGGTGCAAAATTTTTCCTACACGACATCTTGCTTTGACATCCACAGAGAATTCATCTGCGGAGAGGAATTTTAAAGGAGAAAAGCTTAGGGGCCCCTCCAAAACAGTCAAACATACAAGCTATGTTTTCAAGTCACAAAAAGCCATAAACTACATAACCACGTTTTACTTGAATCGGCATGTTGGTCAAATCCAAATTGTTTGGAAAGTTTATGGTTCACTGTTGTTCTAATTAAGAACATTGAGACAACCCCACAGCCTTCCATGACTAATTTGCATGCCAAAAAGTTGTGTGCTTGAGTGGTAACTGATACAGAAATTGCATAGAGGTAGCAATAGCACTTAGACTTATATACCGCTTCATAGTGCTTTTACAGCCCTCTCTAAGAGGTTTACAGAGTCAGCATATTGGCCCCCAACAAGCTGGGTCCTCATTTTACTGACCTTGGAAAGATGGAAGACTGAGTCAACCTTGAGCCAGTGAGGTAGAACCAGGTTCCGATAAGCCAAAACCAGCCAATGTGAATCAGGAGGCTAAACTTTGCTCAAGAAACCAAACCACAATTTCTCATTATGATTTGACTCAGGCAATAAGTTCAAACGAAGATGTCTTGAATTAGGGTACAAATATTTCACCCAACAACACGCTCTAGCTGCAGAATTTGAATATAACCTGATTGGTAGTCAGAGCACGTCTGGCTGAGAACATCCATGAACATAAGTAGCAGAGCGTGAACAATATTTTCAGAGCTCATTTGATAAGCTGAGGGCATCAGGCAAGGCTGTACTGTGGTGTCTTTCCTGATCTCAGTGAAAAGCTGTCTGCCTCTGAATGAGGTCAAGCACAAATACTGAGGGCAGGGTCTCCACCAAGTGCAGGAACTAAACATTTTGTTGTGTGCTGTTGATTCTCTCTAACTTTGAATCAAATCAGAATAACAGTTGGAAGGGATCTTGGAGGTCTTCTAGTCCAACCCCCTGCTCAAGAAACCCCCGGTTCAGGAAATCTGCTATCCCACTGTTCAGGAAACCCTATACTCGTGATGGTGAACCTATGGCACGTGTGTCACAGGTGGCACATGGAGCCATATCGATGGGCATGCGAGCTCAGCTCCAGCACACTGATTTTTGGACCTTCTGGGCCCACCAGCCATTTCCAGCCTCTGGAGGGCCTCGGGAGGGGGTGAGGAAGGCCGTTTTCACCCTCCCCAGGCTCCTAGAAAGGCTCTGGAGCCTGGAAAGAGTGAAAAACGGGTCTACCAGGCCCACTGTGCCATCACGTGTCAAAAGCGGGGGGACCATGGGGGGGTTGCGCGCACATGTGTGGGGGGCAGGGTGCATAGAATTATGGGTGTCAGCACACACACGCATGACCCCCCCACACTCCCCCCACTTTTGGCACGTGATGGCAAAAAGGTTAGCCATCACTGCCCTATACCATTTCAGACAAATGGTTGTCCAATCTTTTCTTAAAAACATCTAGTATTGGAGCGCCCACAACTTCTGGAGGCAAGTTGTTCCATTGATTAATTGTCCTAACTGTCAGGAAATTTCTCCTCTAGGTATCAGAGGCAATGAATGTATCCCTCAATACAAGTTGTAACAGAATAAGAGTTGGAAGGGACTTTGGAGGTCTTCTAGCCCAAACCTCTGCTCAAGCAGGAGACCCTATACCCGTGTTGGTGAACGTATGGAACGCGTGCTGATAGTGGCACACAGAACCATCCTCAAGGGATGCGTGGCCTCGCTGGCTCCTCATCCTCATTCCTGTGCACACATGCGCGCCGGTCAGCTGGCCGTCGCACACGTGGGATCACTGGAAGCCAAAAGAGCAGCGTTCCATTGCAAATGCGTAAGCCGGCACCCAAACTTCCAGGTTTATGTCACGTGCATGCGCGACAGCCAGCTGTTCATCGGGGGTGCATCCATGCTAAAAACCGGAAGTTCAGGTGCTGGATCATGCATGCATGATGGAACGTGACTCTTCTGGGTTTCGGTGGTCTCGCATGCGCGAAGGCCAGTGAGGCCGTGCGGTCCAGGCGGGAAGGTTTCGTGTGCCATTTCCAGCATGCAGGCTGATGCGCGGTGACATAAAAGGTTAGCCATCACTGCCCTATACCATTTCAGACTAATGACTGTCCAATCTCTTCTTTAAAATCTCCATTGATGGAATATCCACAACTTCTGAAGGCAAAGTATACCATTAATTGTTCTCACTATCAGGAAATTTCTCCTTAGCTGTAGTTTGGTCTCTGCTTGATTAAGTTTCCATCCATTACTTCTTGTTCTACCTTCAGTTCAGTGGTAGGATTCAAAAAAATTTATCGGTTCTGTGGGTGTGGCTTGGTGGGCGTGGCATGGCATGGCATGGCTTGGTGGCCATGGCTTGGTGAGCATGGCAGGGAAAGGCTACTGTAAAATCTCCATTCCCACCCCACTCCAGGAGAAGGTTACTGCAAAATCCCCATTTTCTCCTGATCAGCTGGGACTCGGGAGGCAGAGAATAGATGGGGGTGGGACCAGTCAGAGGTGGTATTTACCGGTTCTCTGAACTACTCAAAATTTCCGCTACCGGTTCTCCAGAACTGGTCAGAACCTGCTGAATACCACCTCTGCTTCAGTTGCTTTGAAGAATAGGTTGACCTCCTCTCCTTCCTGGCAGCCCCTCATATATCGGAACACTGCTATCATGTCATCCCTAGTTCGTCTTTTCGCTGAAAATTACTCAAGGCATTTTGGATTAGAATTAAGTCCACCCTTTGACATGACAGTTTAACTGAGTGACTTGGATGAGCTCAACGTACTTCATAGAATTGTTACTGTGAGGGGAAATCGAAGTGGGAAACCTAGGGGCCCTGCCATAAACTTCTGGAGGACATACAGGACATGAATAAAGAATAAGTCAGAAGCTTCTCATGGTGAAGACAAAACAGTAGGCTAAAGAGTCTTCATCAGATCCTGCACTCTGAATTGCTGACCTTAGTGTCTGGAGAAAAAACACATTTTTCTCCAGACACTACGGTCGGCAATTCGGCGGTTCGAATCCCTAGTACAGGTCTCCTGCATGAGCAGCGGGTTGGACTAGATCAGGGGTCAGCAACCTTTAACACTGAAAGAGCCACAAAGGCCCCAACCGGAAGCCCCTGTTCAATTCCGGAGCCAACCGGAAGTCCGGTTCCCCCATCATAGTCTCCTCCTAGCGCGATGTCCTTTTTCCTCTGCTGACCGGAAGTCCGATTCCCCCCACCATAGAGTCTCCTCCTAGCATGGTGTTCTTTTTCCTCTGCTGACCAGAAGTCCGATTCCCCCACCATAGAGTCTCCTCCTAGCATGGTGTCCCTTTTCCTTTGCTGACTGGAAGTCCCTTCCCCCATCATAGAGTCTCCTCCTAGCATGGCGTCCTTTTTCCTGTCCTAACTGAAAGCCCTATCAAGTGTAGAGCTGACCAGCAACAGGGAACCGAAGCAGAGGGATGAAAGAGCCACTTGTGGCTCCAGAGCCGCAGGTTGCTGACCCCTGGGCTAGCTGATGAGAGCTTGAAATAGATCTATACTAGTCTCCCTTTATTTCTCTGTCAGTAAAACTTAAATTTAACATCCTGCACTCTGCTTCACTTTTATTGTTCTGATGACAAAAAAATGGTTGCAACACTACGCAAAATGTGCTTCCCCACCCTCCCAATTGGGCACTGTGACATACAAATAACATTGATCAGATAATGTGTGGGTCTAATTGTCGTGCTTCTTCTTTTTTTTTTTTAACCACCCATAACGGGTGGCCAGATGGGTCTTTAGCCCAGTCAGAAAAGGCAAGCCGCCAAGGCAGACAATCCATTATAAAGGGTGTTTGCTAAACAATCAATCTTACACAGGAAAATAAGACTGTTGATACCATGCACAGCTGGCAGGTAAGCTCAAACATTAGGCAGTTCAATCCACATCGGTTGGCTGAAAGTACAGAAGACTAATGTAAATAAAGCTGGGAGCTATTGACTAGTAAGGGCTTTGGCGTAGGCACAGCTGCAGCGCGGATCAAATCTTACCTCATTCTGACAGACTAAAAGGGTGGCATGAATCATCCTTAATTCTAACATGGCATGCTCTGGAGCATTCACAAATTGTGATCTATGACAAGTAAGATCAGCAAAGGAATTGAATTTTGTGCGAGACAAGAGACGGAGACATTATAGATTTGGGAAAGGATTTTTGTTTTATGGTGCCGAGAGAGGCTCTCAGCCAAACCACATGGGTGATTATTCAGAAGTCAAACCCATTGTCCTCTGTGCAGTTGATAGGTGTTGTAAATATGCAGGGTCTGATTTTAATTTACATCTTGAGTTACCTCCGAGGAGCTGGAGGCAATATAATTGTTCCCATTGCCCCCCCTTTTTTTTGTTCTCATAAAAAAGGGGGGGAGAAGAGATAAAACTGGGAACGTGGGATTGGCTTGAGGTCCACCTAGCAAGACTTGGTGGCTGAGTGAAAAGTTCAACTTCTTTCTTTCCAGGCCTACCAAACTGGGCCACACCCCTCCTGCGTGACCTGCATTGGTTACCGGTTGCCCTCCGTGTGAGATTCACAGTGCTGGTGATTACCTATAAAGCCCTACATGGCTTAGGATCGGGGTATTTTGTGGACCTTCTGCGGCCAGCAACAGCTCCCCATCGCCCGGTGCGTTCCCACAGAGAGGGCCTACTCAGGGTGTTGTCAGCCAGACAGTGTCAGCTGGCGACCCCTAGGGAACGGGCCTTCTCTCTGGGCGCACCTACCCTCTGGAATCAGCTCCCCCTGGAGCTCTGGATGGACCCCCGACCTTCGCTCTTTCCGCCGCGAACTAAAAACGTGGCTATTTCGCCTGGCCAGCCTGGACTGATGGGGGTTTTAAAATGGATTTTAATTGATTTTAGGGATTTTATGTGTAACTTTTAACCCGGAGTTTTTGTTTTATTTTTCTGTTTTATTGTTGTGAGCCGCTCTGAGTCCTCTCGGAGAAAGGGCGGCATATAAGTCTAAACAAATAAATGAATAAATAAATTTGCAATGGGGCCGCGTGCAAGCACAGAACGTCGGGGTCAGTGGGCGGGGCCTCCCACCGGTTTTACTACCAGTTCTATAGAACCGGTGCGAACCGGGGGCAACCCACCACTGCTTTAGATGCTAATGCCAAATGTCCAGATGCATAAACTAACAAGACCTTGGACTTTCCTAGTTTAGAAGGAGATTTAAAAGAGCAGAAGTGGGGGGGGGAGGGATCCTTGTTTCGTCCTTATAATTAAATTAAGAAATCATTCACGCATCTATGTTGAGGTATTTTAATTTAAATTCCAGGATGGCTGTGAAAATAATTTTGAGTTTGTCAAATACCAGTAATCCTCGATTTACGACCACAATTGAGCCCGAAATTTCTGTTGCTAAAGGAAATATTTGTCAAGTGAATTTTGCCCCACTGTGTGACCTTTCTTGCTACAGTTGTTGAATGAATCACTGCGGTTGTAGTTAAACTAGTAACATGATTGTTAATCTGGCTTCCCCATTGACTTTCCTTGTCAAAAGGTTTAAAAAGGGGGAATCACATGACCCTGGAACACTGCAACCATCATAAATATGAGTCAGTTGCCAAGCGTCTAAATTTGGAGCATGTTGACCATGGGGATGGTCAACTGCAACAGTCATGAGTGTAAAAAATGGTCATAAGTTACTTTTTTCAGTGCTGTTGTAACTTTGAACGGTCACTAAATGAACTGTTGTAACTCGAGGACTACCTGTACATGAAGAAAAAGCAAGTTTCATTGAGAAGGGGAATGGGAGTAGTATTCAAAGAAGGAACCTCAAGCTGACCAATTCATACTTGAATGAGATGATCCGATGTTTTCCAAGTTCTTCCAATGTTCACTTAGGCTATATCCTAAGGCAGTGATGGTTAACCTTTTTGGTGCCAAGTGCCCAAAGCGCATGTGTGTGCGTGCGAATGCATGCATACGTATACCGAACCCTCAAAATGCAATGCAAGTGCCCCCCATGTCATGTGACGCCACCGTGCCCCTATACGTCATGTGACGCCGCCGTGACAACATGAGTTTGACACCCCTGAGTTAGATAATCAAGGAGAAGTGAGAAGTGATGCAAAGAAAGGTTTTGTTAAGTACAGAGACAGTTTGTGTCATGGGCTAGGACTCAGACTAGAACTCAGATGCTAAGTAAGAGGCTCCAACAAAACCTGTGGAATATCAGATTTAGGACACAAAATCATGAATCACCTGAGACTCATCGAACAGAAGCACCATCTGAATAGTTGGCACAGTCAGATGATGATGAAGTTGGGTCTCCCAGCCCCCAAACCTGCTGAATAAAGTGAAGAGCAGAGCAAAGACATTCTGTGAGACTACTTGCCAAATAAGGGAGTAAATCCCTTGATTAATAGCAGTTAGCTGCAGCCTGATTTAAGAAGCAGCCCTGAACTATGACCCCTCATTGGAATCAACCATATGGTCTCTGGCTGTTGTGTGATGTTCATAGCGATTCTGTCTTTGAAATTTTAACATTTAGATTGGCTGACAACCCTGAACTGGATCTTGGAACTCTGGACTGGATTTGGATTATTATTCTGCATGCTTCAGCTAAAACTATTCAAGCAAGTTTCTTTCAGAGACTCTGATTTTGGGTTATATTCCTCATCTGCTGTTATATCTTGACCTTCAGTAAATTGCTAAATTCCATAGCAACTATGGGTGTGCATATACAATTGAGAGCAGAAGCAAGACAATTTGAGGGTTAAAGCTGAAATGAAACAAAAAGAACATAATTTAAAATAAGATAGAAAAAAGAACAAACTCTTAGAAATGTAAATAAATAAACACGTGGTAAATGCTCTCTTTAATATAGGGAAAATCCACAGTATCTTGTATAATAAAATCTGATAGGCATTAAAGCCTACTCTTTGGTTGCCACCATCTCTGGTAATTAAAATGAGCTGTGATACTGTGAGTAGATTAAATGAACTCAAGCATTTCCAAGCACTGATGCCCATCCAAGAAGCAGCAAGGGAGATGTAGAGAGGATCATCAAAGGACTGATAATCATACCTTTATTTTCTGTCCTAATATACAGTTATTTTGAATCATTTATTTCTGAAATTAATATGATCCATCATGTGCATTCACAAATGAGTTACCAAAGTTAATTTTTTTTACATTTTGGCAATCAGCCAAATTGGATAATCAACAGTTCCTTCTCATTTGACAGGTTTTCTTTCCAGCCTAATGACATTTCTTCTGGCAGACTTATACTGGGTTTTTGTTGGAAGCGGAAGCATTCTGAATGTTCCTGAGAGTAGGTGTTTTACCTGAGCAAGGACTAGTAAAGCAGATTTACAACTGTGATTTTATAATATTGTTAGAGAAAGGAAATTTATTTCCAAGAAATACTAATAGGAAAGGCAAGAAATAAATAAACCCAACATAAAGCCAGCTGCATCCTACAAGGAGAACAGTGGTGGGATTAAAAAAATTTTACTACCAGTTCTGTGGGCATGGCTTGGTGGGTGTGGCAGGGGAAAGATATTGTAAAATCTCCATTCCCACTCTACTCCAGGGGAAGGATACTGTAAAATCTCCATTCCTCCCCATTCCACGGGAAGACTACTGCAAAATCCCCATTTCTTCCTGATCAGCTGGGACTCGGGAGGCAGAGAATTGATGGGGGCGGGGCCAGTCAGAGGTGGTATTTACTGGTTCTCCGAACTACTCAAAATTTCCGCCACCGGTTCACCAGAACTGGTCAGAACCTGCTGAATACCACCACTGAAGGAGAGTCAAAGAATAACCATTCAATGAGGTATTATTGAGTTTGTTTAAATACTATTATGATTTGCAGTGGAATAATAAAGTGAAATAATGAGTAATAAAACGATGGAAGAACATATTTTAGTATAAATAGGTGTATTAATAGTGAATCATGTAGTTTGGAAGAATGTAAAGAATATGAATACAATTAATTTGCATGTTTAGATAATATTGTGATTGGTCTTAGAATTGTATATTTAAATATTGAACAATGAAATAATGAATTCACTGTTTGTTTAATAAAAGGGGTTTTGTCAGGACCAGGATTCTGCTTTGTGGTTTTTGGGGAAGCCTATTTCAGAACAGGTATTATACACTCCAGTACTTGCTTGTTGGTCACCTTTGCTGTCCAAGGATCTCTATTCATACCTTACTCCTACTGATCGTCCCAAAGGTGTTTTTTCAAGAGGCAACTGGACTTTCTTGTTTTTTAATTTAATTGTTTTTAATTTTAATTTTATTTATATGCCGCCCTTCTCCGGAGACTCAGGGCGGCTTACAATGCGTTAAGCAATAGCCTTCATACTTTTGTATATTTTATACAAAGTCAGCTTATTGCCCCCACAATCTGGGTCCTCATTTTACCCACCTGAGAAAGGATGGAAGGCTGAGTCAACCTTGAGCCTGGTGAGATTAGAACTCGCAGTAATTGCAGGCAGCTGGATGTTAAATGCTGCCTTAGCAGGAGGCATTAGCCTGCTACGCCACTCAGGTTCTTTTCTTTCAAGATGGTTCGCTTCTCATCCAAGAAGCTTCTCCAGCCTCTGCCTCTTCTCCAGCATCTGCCTCTGCCTCCCAGCAATTTGTCTCCTGGCAGCAAACAACAAACAGCCTGCTTTAGTTTCATTTTCAACTTTAGCACAGTCTGATTAGCACAAGAAAAAAAAATCTGCCTCTGCCTCCCAGCAATTTGCCTCCTTGCAGCAAACAGCGGAGGCCCATGCCACAATAGGCAATGGCAATCCCTGCAGCCCGAAACAGCTGAGGGTCAGGAGGCCGATCCAACCGACAATCAACTGCTTGTGCTAATCAGGCTGTGCTGAAGCTGAAACCGGCTGTTTGCTGCTTGCTGCAAGGAGGTAAATTGCTGGAAGGCACAGGCCAAAGGATGGGGGACAGCGGGTAGGTGGGGCTACATTCGGTGTATAAGATGGACCTAAATTTTCACCCTCTTTTAGGCGGGGAAAGTGCGTCATATACTCCAAAAAATATGGTAAGTACCACTTTGGTCAGAAGTCAAGCCGGTGCTTCATGTGGATGGTTAAAATCATGCTGATGCTGGACCTTCCTGGCTGCAACCCCTATTCCCTTCAGTGAAGGGAGAAGGCCTTGGATGACACTATACATTTGCTCATCTTTCTTTCTGGTGCACCTTGGAAAGCACACAAGAGTGGAACCAAATAGGGCTAGCAGTATTAGATAATACTCTGAATTAGTATTGTAGTCTCCTGCCTAATATAACATAGCAATACAAAACAAATAAATAAACAAACAAATAAACAAACATACACACATACATACAAAGTCTAGCCCTCCTCCTTTCAAGGCAGAGGTGAAATGCTCCCGGTTCGGATCGGATCACCTGATCCGGTAGCGATGGCGGCAAGTGATTCAGAGAACTGGTAGCAAAAATCCCTGTGCCCTACCACCACCGCCATGCCCAGCTGAGCCATGCAATCATCAGAGGCTTTTTCTTTTTTTTTACTTTTAAAAGCATTTTTTCTACAACCTCTTCTGATGAAAAAAATGCTTTTAAAAGTTAAAAAAAAAGGCTCTGATGATCGCGCGGCTCAGCTGGGATCGTCAGAGGCTTTTCAAAGCATTTTTTTTCTGCAACCTCTTGGCCAAAGAGGTGGTTAAAAAAATGCTTTGAGAAGTCTCTGACGATCCCAGCTGAGTTGCCTGATCGTCAGAGGCTTTTCAAAGCATTAGAAAAAATGCTTTGAAAAGTAAAAAAAAAAAGTTGGCCATGCCCACCCAGTCACATTAACCCCCCCCCACCAAGCCACGCCCACAGAACCGGTAGTAAATTTTAAACTTTACATTTCACCCCTGTTTCAAAGTCAAACAGAGTCAACTGAGGGCTACCACCCTAGCAAGACAGATAAATATAAAACATTCTGTACTTCCAAGATGCTAAAATACAGAATGCTTTTTTTTTGTCAAAATGGGTTTTTTCATTGACTTCAAGAAGATTTATGTTTGTTTGGGCATAAAACAGTCAGTGAGAGTATACGGTACTAAAAAGGGGGGGGGCATGAAATATCCTTCAACTTCCCAACTAGCTTGAAGCTTCCTTCAAACTTTGGACTGTGTAAGCTCTTGTCCAAGTTCCTCCTTAATGACTCTTTCATACTTTCCCCAAGGTCAGCTCTAAATGTGTCAATAAAAATGATGTCCCATGGGCTGCAAACCACACAGCAATCAGCTTCAAAGGAGGCTTGGTCAGGGCATGTGGAAAGAGGTCTAGCAAAACCTAGACTCAATCTGATAAAAGTGAAGTAACAAAAATTGAGGAATATGCTTCGTAATGTCAATGGACCCCTGGCATCTCCAGCCATTTAACATTTAAGCTGTGGGCTGTTATCAAATGTCAGCTAAGGACTTAGAATAGAATAGAATAACAGAGTTGGAATGGACCTTGGAAGTCTTCTAGTCCAATCCCTGCTTAGGCAGGAAACCCTACAACACTTCAGACAAATGGTTATCCAACATCTTCTTAAAAATTTCCAGTGTTGGAGCATTCACAATTTCTGCAGACAAGTTGTTCCACTGATTAAGTGTTCTAACTGTCAGGAAATTTCTCCTTGGTTCTAAGTTGCTTCTCTCTTTGATTAGTTTCCACCCATTGCTTCTTATCCTGCCTTCAGGTGCTTTGGAGAATAGTTTGACTCCCTCTTCTTTGTAGCAACCCCTGAGATATTGGAATACTTCTATCATGTCTTCCCTAGTCCTTCTTTTCATTAAACTAGACTTACCCAGTTCCTGCAACCGTTCTTCATATGTTTTAGCCTCCAGTCCCCTCATCATCTTTGTTGCTCTTCTCTGCACTCTTTCTGGAGTCTCAACATCTTTTTTACATCGTGGCAACCAAAACTGAATGCAGTATTCCAAGTTGTGGACTTGAAGTTCAAGCACACTTATTCATTTATGTATTTATTAAATTTTTAAGCCATTCATCACCTTTACTCTGGGTGGCTTATATATTATAAAAAGATAAATAGAAAAGTAGTTAAAATAATAAAACTATGCTAATTAAAATTTTAAAACTATACAAAAATAGGCCTAAGAGATGGCTGAGATGATCTTACCCCATCAATCACCTCCAGTGGTGAGTTCCCCCCCCCCACCTTGGGGCCCCAAACCAACTGGCAAAACCAAATTTTGATACCTTTCTGGATGTCCAAAAGGGGAGGAGCAATTCTCACCTCTGGCGGTAGAGTGTTCCACAGGAATGGGGCCACCACAGAAAAGGCTCTTTTATTTGACCCCGCCCATTGGAATTCCTGGGCAGATGGAATCCATAACCGGCCTCTTCGGTTGGCATGAGTGGGGCAGGCTATTCCCACTGGGGTGAGACAGCACCTTTCCCTTTTTTCCCTTTATTCTAGAGCAGCGGTGTCAAACTCAAGGCCTGGGGGCCGGATCCGGCCCGTGTGGTACTTAGATCTGGTACCTGGAAACAGTGATGGATTGACCAACGGTGCTTCTGCATGCTGCCATCCTGAGCTCTGTTTTCACTGGCAGAGGGTTGCAGGAGGCTGTGGCAGCTGAAAACGGAGCTTGGGAGCCTGTTTTCACTGGCAGAGCGCTTGGGCCACCACAGGCGCCTCTGACAGGAGTGACATCGAGCTGGCCATTCCCACCCAGGCCACGTCCACCCAGTCCCCCTGAGGTCAAACACAACCCTGATGTGGCTGTCAATAAAATCAAGTTTGACACCTCTGTTCTAGAGAAAACGTGCAATGGTATGATGCAGTTTAGGGCCACTATGTATAGAAAAGGGAAGCTGAATCCTGTGAAGGGTTTCTCTGAAGAAAAATTGAGGATGATAGTCAGGAGAGAAGTCCAAGAAAAGATACAACTTCAAAGTTTTCAAGGAGGTCAGTGCAATGAAGATCAAGACCTGTTCTTTATTATTCCAGGGTTTGGGGCATGAAATGATGAATTAATTTAGGGAAAGGCAGATTCCACTCAAACTTTAGGAAACGTTTCCTAAGAGGAAGCTCAGTTTGACAATGCAACCAGTTCTATATACTTGTAGCGCCATCCTCTTCCCTATATGCGTTTAATTGAAGGACAAGTTATACATATATCAGAAATGCTTGGATTTCTAGGATGTACTTGGGATTATCCCAAAAGGATAATAGAGTGATAATATAATATAGATAATAGAGTGAAGAAAGAAGCAATCACAAGGCATTTTCCCATTTTTGTAAAATCCGAAATCCAACCATTGGTTCAAAACCCAACTGTTGCATCCCTGGCAGAAGGAAAATGGAAGGGGGCCAAAGAGTGTGTGTTTTGTTGCAATTGTGTTAATATAATTCTTCAAATCAATATTTCTCAACCGTAGCAACTTTCAGATGGGTGGTCTTTGATTCCAAGAATTTCTCCATTCTGGCTGAGGAATTCTAGTGGTTGAAGTCCACATATCTTAAAATTACCAAAATTAAGAAACACTGCTTTATATTAAATAGAATAGAATAGAATAGAATAGAATAGAATAGAATAGAATAGAA